>QANY01012000.1:0-34847 GCA_003255025.1 Datisca glomerata | reverse complement strand
CCCCCCCCCCCCCCATTTTCTTCGTCTTGATGGTTCTTTGTCTGTGTTTTGCAGATTCCGAGTCTAAGGGAGTTTATGTGAAAGAAGGAGATCGCATAAAGTTTCACTGCTGAACTTTTTGGTACAAACAATAAATGATTGATTACATTTGAAAAATATAAGATGATAGGTAAAAAATATAAAAAAAACCATCAACAATTTAAGAAAATCAAAAGCCTCAATTAACCGAATCTTCTTTCATTTTAGAAAGTCATGTTCCTGCAAACAGTATGGAGTAAAAAAATCTAAAGATTGACGACATATAAATAACGACTTTTATTTATCCTATTAACAATCTTTCAAAATTATTAGCCTCGATTGAGTTCATTGGAATCAAACATAATATCACGGTGCAGGTTGATGCCGATAGAGAACTCCATTGGCATGCATTTTGACTAAAAAAATTTAAGATGGCGGTAGCTTCTCATGAAACTCGACCTGTAGTCCTCTGCGTTGATGCTCATGGAGTTTGTTGGCTATTTATTCTAGAGTTTCTATTGTGCATCTTCCGTGGTAATTTTGTTGCCATTTTATTTTTTCAAAAGTGTTCATGTCTAATCCAAGGGATGTTGCAGCATCAGGCTGGTATGGTACGAGGTACCTTAAATGTGAACAATATTATATTAATATTATATTTGAGGTATCTATAAAACATTTATGATATCCTATTCTAGATACCGCAAACATGTTGTTGATATTTTATTGTTCAACAAATTTGAACTACCCGCGCATATATTTAACCTCATATCCGTATGATGTTAGTGTCCAAATACTCAGAATGCTGAGAAGCCCAGAGGTCAAATCAGACCCACGTTTGGGCTGATTGAGGGCTTGGAGCAAGGAGCCCAGAACCAATATGACCCATAATTGCAAAAGGCCCAAGTTATAGTCAAAGAATTGACCAAAGAGAAGTGGACCAAACTTAAGAAACCATTCAAAGAAGCAAAAACTTCCTCCGGGGCCCCATGACCAAACGGGCAAACCCATTAGAGGAAGCAGGAGCGGGCTGTCACTATTACACTCTGTCCGATGAATCACTTTAAAAGGAAGCCACCGGAAACCAGATTTCGCCCTGGCCAAAATATGGAGAATGGGAGGACCATATCAGCTCGACCAATTACCTCCATCCACCGACTCATTCTCCGTTGAATTCACCGGTAAACAAATCGTCACGACGATTCAAGGATTTACACGTAAAAGTTTTTTCTTAGAATCTAAATTTGAACCTGAGCTTGAGTCGTACCTATAAAAGGAGGAAATGGAGAAGAGAAGCATTCAATTCCAGGAGTAAAACTCCATTAGAGCTTCCTCGAAGCTCTCATGCAATAAGTAACAAGGCTGCAAGAGCCTCCAGGCAAAGTCTCTTTCCTTCCTAAGGAACCCATTGTACTCATTTGCTATTTTTCATCCTTGTAAAGCAAACAATAAGAAATATAAAAGTTATTCAGTTATGATTTTTAATAAAGCTTCTCATTTTCTCAATTGAAATACGCTGGTCTAGAGGGATAAAGGAGAATCTATTCCAGATCGATTTGCTCTAGATTAAGCTTATTACGGATTGCTCGTTTCACAGTAAATTCCTGTTGTGAGTAGAGATGGAATAAAATGCTTTCATTAGTCAATGATTACAATGAAAAATAGAACGATTATAATGTAATTGCAACAGAAACGATTACAACAAACTTTATTTGATCTAATAAACAAATAAAACGGAAAAAATGATTACAGGAAAATTAAAAACGAAAAATATGATGTAGATCGAGGATTGCTCGAAATCAATGTCCTAAAGACAATAATCGTCCTCTACAGGGTGCTTGGAGATTACGACGAATCGTCTCTGCATGATACAACGATCTAAACCAGAGTACAACTATTGATTATTCTGACCCTCATAGAACTCCTTCTGTATTTCTCTCAACATGCAAGATGCTTAGTGTTTGAGTGTTGTTGTGTTCGTCTATTTCTCCTTAAAAATGAAGCTAATTATGCCATATTCTATATATAACGTTTTTAGCTTGGAGAGCAAGCCAAACTTGAAGATAAACTAGAATCAGATTTATGATGATATTGTGGGATAATAGAGAGATTTTGTGGGATAATGGAGATATTTTAATTATCTTCTGCAGATAATTACAGATTCTGTTTGGAGATATTTACTTCCTCTCCAAGTAAATCAAAGAAAATTTATTCAAAAATAAATCTTTTGACCGAGCTGAGCCGGCCGGCCGGACGGTGACGGCGGCGCGCACGTGTGAAGGGAGGACCATGTGCTATCTAGGTTCTCTCTTCCTCACAAAATGTGAGGTGCCCCTTGGGGCTAACCCCAAGGCATGAATGTTGAGTTTATAAACCCAACATTTTGCCTTTGAGTTTCTAAAGTGGGATAAATTTCTACTCTATTTCACATCACACACTTTCATTCAATTTTTCAATCTTTCTTTGATTTTTCTTCTATTCTTCTTTTCTCTCCAACAATCCCCCACATGAATGAAATGTATCCTAACTAGGCAACAACATGAGAGAGAGAGCAGATGAGATATGCATCAAGAGAGGTGTCTTTTGAACTTGAACCTTCCGTAGTGAGAATTCATCGGATTTATTCTGAAGAACAGTGAACTACGTTCTTGAACTGAACTTCCTCTGAGAGAAACCGAGACAACAAATTTCATACATATCTCATCTTAATACATCTGATTTCCTACGATTTTGTTCATTTTGGTCCTGAACATATCTCACTTTCATAAAAGCTTTAGAGAGGTTAAGCCATTCAGACCTCTCATAGAAGCGACCCCACTTCTACTCTCATATAGGTGACAACGATTAAGAGTATTCTGTCACTACTCCTCTGGCAAGCAGAACATCAATGTCATTAAATACTTACGTATACCCTTTTACGTCGACAGACAACACACTATCTTCATATCATAGGAACAGGAAGAAACCATAGGTTTCTCAGTGTTTCAATTTGAATCATCCCTGCCAGTTTGCCTATTGAACCTAAATCTTAGGATCTCCAGTCAACTAGGTTAGGTTACCACCTGAATGATTCATTGAATAGGCTTTAGCTTCATTCCCCTCGATGTTTGTTTTATTAGTTCCCTTGACAATTCTTTTGTCAGAGGATTAGCAAGATTCTCCTTTGACCTTATAAAGTCTAAGGAAATCACCCCATTGGACAACAACTGTTTAATGGTATTATGTCTTCGTCTAATATGTTTACACTTACTATTATACATATTATTTTTTATCTAAAGGTTGTAGCCATATTGTCACAGTGGACACATATAGCTGACACAGGTTTTGGCCACACTGGAATATCTTCCAGAAAATTCCTAAGTCATCCTGCTTCTTCACAAGCTTTGTCCAATGCTATGAATTCTGATTCAATTGTTGAACAAGCTATACAGGTCTGCTTAATAGACCTCCACGAGATAGTTCCACCACCTAGGGTAAACACATACCCACTAGTAGATTTAGTCTCTAAACTGTCTGATATCCAGTTAGCATCACTAAATCCTTCTATCACCGGTGGATAGTTTGAGTAATGCAGTCCGTAGTTTATTGTGAATTTTAAATACCTTAGTACTCTCACCAATGCACTCCAGTGATCACGTCCAGGATTACTCGTATATCTTGCCAGCCTTCCAACTAAATAGGATATATCAGGTCTGGTGTAATTCATGATATACATTAAACTTTCAATTATTTGTGAGTACTCCAATTGAGATTCTCCAACTCCATTATTCTTCCTTAACTTACAATTTGGGTCGAAATGAGTTACAGCAGGTTTGCTTTCATATTGCCCAAACCTTTTCAAAATCTTTTCTACATAGTGAGACTGGGTAAGGATATATTCATTTTCAGTTCTCTTTACTTGAATTCCAAGAATGACATCTACTTGACCTAAATCTTTCATGTCAAATTTAGAATTCAACATCCTCTTGGTAGAGGATATTATATCCTTGTTTGATCCCACTATAAGCATGTCATCTACATACAAGCATACTATGACAAACTGATCATTAGTACCTTTAATGTAGACACATTTATCACACTCATTTATCTTGAATTCATCTGATAACATTGTATGATCAAACTTCTCATGCCATTGTTTCAGTGCTTGTTTTAATCCATAAAGTGATTTAACAAGTTTACAGACCTTTCGTTCTTGGCCTTTAACCACGAACCCTTTAGGCTGTTCCATATATATTTCTTCGTCTCTCCATTTAAGAAATCAGTCTTTACATCCATTTGATGAATTTTCAAAGTATGCAAAGCTGCTAGTGCAATCAACATCCTAATAGATGTGATTCTCGTCACTGGAGAATAGGTATCGAAAAAGTCTATGCCTTCCTTCTGTCGGTATCCTTTAGCTACCAACTGAGCTTTGTACTTTCAATAGTACCATCAGCTCTCAGCTTTCTTTTAAAGATCCATTTACAGCCTATTGGTTTATTCCCAGGAGGGAGATCAACCAACATCTATGTATTATTTTGCATTATGGAATCTATCTCATTATCGACTGCTTCCTTCCAAAAAGGAGCCTCAGGGTTGGACATTGCATCCTTTGAGGTTCGAGGTTCGGCCTCCGTCAGGTATATTAGAAACTCTGAGCCAAATGAAGTACTCGTTTTAGCTTTTTTACTTCTTCTAAGCTCAGGTTCAGATTCTTCATCAATCTGAACTCTAGAAAAACATTCTTCTAATCCTCGTTTGACATTTTGACCGTGTCTTCCTTCCTTAAAAGGAAACACATTCTCAAAGAATTCTGCATTGACAAACTCCATAATAGAGTTGTTACTTATGTCAGAAATTTCTGATTTAATAACCAAAAATCTATATGCAGCATTGTTCAATGCATATCCAATGAAAACACAGTCTATTGTCTTAGGTCCAAGCTTTACTCTCTTTGGCAATTGTACTTGTACCTTTGCGAGACACCCCCACACTTTTAGGATTTTATAGGAAGGTAACTTCCCTTTCCACTCTTCATTAGAAGACTTGTTGGTTTTCTTATGTAGAATCCTGTTAAGTATGGTGTTTGCTGTAAGTAAGGCCTCCCCCCACAAATTTGGGGGTAATCCAGAACTGTTCAACATACAGTTCACCATATTTTCAGAGTTCTATTTTTCCTTTCAGCCACCTCATTTTGTTGAGGTGTGTAAGGTGTTGTAGTCTGATGCACAATTCCATGTAGAGCACAGAATTCAGACAGCATAGTGGAGTCATATTCTCCATCCCGGTCAGATCTAAACACTTTGATATGTTTATCAAGCTATTTTTCAACTTCAGACTTATATGTCTTAAACATTTCCAAAGTCTCATCCTTTTAATGAAGCATATATACATAGCAATTTTTATCGAAATCATCAATAAATGTAACAAAATATTTTCTACCTCCCCTACTAGGAGTTAATTTTAAATCACATAAATCACTATGTATTAAATCAAGTAGGTCATTCATTCTCTCTACAGATTTAAATGATTTTCTTGCAAATTTAGATTCTACGCATATTTCACATTCATTTCCTTTTTCTGGGTTAAATCTAGGTAGAAGTTCTAAATTAATCATACGTTGTAAGGAACGAAAATTAACATGACCTAATCTAGCATGCCAAATATTAGAAAGTTCAGCGATTTAAACGGAAGAAGCAGCATGATTATTATTAATAACTGTAGGAGTTACAGCAGGACACATTAAGTTTAAAAAGACCATCAAAACTATAACTCTTCCCAACAAACATCCATCCCTTAGTCAGAATAAACTTTTCAGCATCAAAGACAAGCTTAAATCCACTTTTACATAAAAGAGATCATAAAACCAAATTTCTACGAATTTCAGGCACGTGCAGGACGTCTAGGAGAGTAAGTTGTTTTCCGGATGTGAATTTCAGCACAACCTTTCCCTTTCCTTTAACAGCAGCTTCTGAGGCGTTCCCCATATAGAGAACCTCATCTTTATCAACCTCAGCATAAGTTGAAAAGATAGTTCGATCACTGCACACGTGCTTCGTAGCACCAGTGTCGACCCACCATTCCTTGGCGTCAGTGACCATACAGATCTCAGAAATCATTGCACAAAGATCATCTATCTCTATCATATTTGCTTGGTTCATTTTTTCGTTGTTACGGGTTTGGTTACTATTGTTTTGATCTTTCTTAAACCGACAGTCCTTTGCTCTATGTCCGACTTTACCGCACACCCAGCAACTGCCCTTAATGCATTTATCTGAATTACCTTTTTGAGCATTTCTCGTCGATATCTTCCTTTTCTTGTCCGGTGGATTGGATTTATTTCCTTCTACCACATTACCTTTCATTCCGTAGGTTGCCCACATTGCTTTCTTTTCATTTTTCCAGTTGTCCTCCTCTATCCTCAGTCAAACAATCAGATCCTCCATGCTGAGCTCCTTACGTTTGTGCCTCAGATAATTCTTGAAGTCCTTCCATGACGGTGGCAGCTTCTCGATGATGGACATGACTTGGAACGGTTCATTCACGATCATACCCTCGACCTTCATGTTGTTGAAGATGATCCTCAACTCCTCCACTTAACTGATTACCGTGTTCTTATCATCCATATCGCATTTCAGGAATTTTCTGACGATAAATTTCTTCATCTCGGCATCCTCCGTTTTGTATTTATTTTCCAAGGCTTGCCACAGTTCCTTTGCCATCTTAAACGACGAGTAGGCGTTGTAGAGGGTGTCTACCAAGCCGTTCAAGATATAGTTTCAGCAAAGGAAATTCGAATGGATCCAGGCTTCCCATGCAGATGCTAGTTCGTTCGATTGTCCTTCCATCGGTACAGGAGGAATATCGCCCGTCAGCAGATGTGCTAGATTGAGAGTGGTCAGATAGAAGACCATCTTCTGTTGCCATTGTTTGAAGTCGTCCCCTTTGAATTTTTCTGGTCTTTCAGCGTGCAGAGTTTTGATTCCAGCAGATTGTTCCATAATTATTGTCTTTAGATTGTTGTGAGTAGAGATGGAACAAGATGCTTTCATTAACCAACGATTACAAGGAAATATGGAACGATTACAACGTAATTGCAACAGAAATGATTACAGCAAAATTTATTTGATCTAATAAACAAATAAAACGGAAAAAATGATTACAGGAAAATTAAAAACAGAAAATATGATGTAGATCGAGGATAGCTCGAAAACAATGTCCTAAAGACAATAATCGTCTTCCACAGGGTGCTTGGAGACTACGACGAATCGTCTCTGCAGGATACAACGATCTAAGCCAAAGTACAGCTACCGATTATCTCTGACCCTCACAGAACTCCTTATTTATTTCTCTCAACATGCAGAATGCTTAGTGTTGTTGTGTTCGTCTATTTCTCCTAAAAAATGAAGCTAATGATGCCTTATTCTATACATAACGTTTTTAGCTTGGAGAGCAAGCCAAACTTGAAGATAAACTAGAATCGGATTTATGATGATATTGTGAGATAATGGAGATATTTTAATTATCTTCTACAGATAATTACAGATTCTGTTTGGAGTTATTTACTTCCTCTCCAAGTAAATCAAATAAATCTTTTGAACGTACCGAGCCGAGCCGGACGGACGGCGGCGCGTGCGTGTGAAGGGAGGACCATGTGCCATCTAGGTTCTTTCTTCCCCACAAAATGTGGGGTGCCACTTGGAGCTAACCCCAAGGCATGAATGTTGAGTTTATAAACTCAACATTCTATACTTGAGTTTCCAATGTGAGACAAATTCACACTCTATTTCACATCACACGCTTTCATTCAATTTTTCAATCTTTCTTTGATTTTTCTTCTCTTCTTCTTTTCTCTCCAACAAATCCTAGACTAAGTTCTTCTTCTCCAAAATCTAAGCCCAATTTACTGGCATTATCTGTATAATAGACTAAGCCTAGCATAGTCCAGACATCACATATTCATTTACGCAAACCCCTCAAACACGCCCCTAACACCCGGCATCGAAGACTCTCCCCTAATCATTCTCAGAACGGTTCCTTCTTCCCCCAAGAAAAAGAAGATGGAAAAAAAATATAAGTTCTTCCTTCATTTCTTCTAATTTTTATCTAAAAGTTGTGTGCCAATGTAACTATATAAATTTCGGTATTGTTTGCGAAGTAGAAATTTGATCGTATCACATGGCTATAAATTCACGTCCACACTAATTTGGATATACTATTGAAACAATCAATTTTTCTGCAATGTTTTTTGATAATTTGAGTGAAAACACTCCATTTGTACTGTGCAACTATACTAATAATGAACTTTGATGGAGTAATCATTCCAACCATGCATGTTGGTTCAGAAAAACTATAGAAAGAATTCCATTAATTCATGATGAGAATGACAAATAAGTTACTTATATTTAGGATTGACTTCATCTTATTAGATCAATAGAAAAATTAGTTTGAGATGCTATTAATGTGATGAAGTGAGAGTTATAAATAAGATTGTCAAATTGAAAAACTATATTGTCCTGAGCTAGAGTTTTTAAAGTACTATGGTAAGTGTTGTAATATTTCACTATTTAATTTATTTTGTTAATACTCAGATAATAGTGTGGTAGTATCATGAAGAATGAAACTCTGAGGTTGAATGGTCTTAAAAGCCAATTGTATACATTTCTTAAGAATTGAAAGAAGATTGTGAAAAGATGACAAGTTAGGTAGATTAATTTAGAGGTAATTTGTGTGTTTTATTACACTTATGTGTATATTTTGTTATTTATTTTAAGGGTTTCTAGTTACCCTATAAATGCCTATTAAGTTTTCCTTCTCCATTACACTTCATCCTGCATTTACATCTTGCTCTTATACTTTTCTTTTAAGAGTTTTTCTTGGCATAAGAGAATGTTATTTTGGTGGAGCTGTGAGCTCAACAATTGTGTAATTTGCTATGAGCTATACAACATTTTCAATTGAGTTGTTCTATATGAGAGGACAAGTCAAGAGAAGTGTGATGTTTCGGTTATTTATAATAAAAGAGTCTTGAATCTCCTTACGAAGAGAGAGAATTTCGTAACTCCGCCAAGTTATTTTCGTTCATATTTTTCAATTATTGTGTTACTTTCAAATTGTATCACCAATGATAATAAGTTTATGCATAAAAATAAATTTACAAAATACCTTCTATATTCTAAGACATTTAAATCATTTCACTACAAGAAATATCATCTTTAGCGATACAACTTTTTGTCAATAAAAATCTAAAAAAAATTCTGTAAAAATCTCAATTCTTAGTGATGCAACTTTTTGTGGCTAAAAGTCTCAAATTTTGTCGTGTGAGGATTTAGCGATGATGTACACATTAATAGCGAGGAAATGTTGTTCGTCGCTGTATCATCTAGCGACAAAACGTTATGCCATCATTGTCGACTTTAGCAATGACAATTGTTTTAGCGACAACTCGTTTAATCGCTAAAACATTTACAACGAGATAATATTTAATCGCTTAAAGCAATGTCGATGACATGACAAATTCTTTTGTCGAGATAATTGTCAAATTTTACATTTTATATTTCCTACAACTAATTAAACTTTCTTCATATCATTTAAAAACACCGTAAAAGTACACTCCAATATACATACTATATATATTATAATCATATTTGGGCTGTGAATAAACGTGTCATTGATTAAAAAAAACTTCTAAACATAAACAAAGTCTCAAGAAGTTTCAGAAAATTTTTCAAAAGATTTGTTTCCTATTAGCAAAGTTTTAAAAGAACTTCAAAATTTAAAATGTTCAACAAGTAGGGAAAAGCTGTGAGTACAAAGTAGCGACACTAGCTTTCAGACGGGGGCTGGAACCAGAATCAACTTTCTTTAAAGATTTATCAAAGATAAAACCTTTGACCATGGCAGGGACTTTCCAAAGAATGCAAGCATACATCATGTTGGAAGAAAAAATAAAAAATAAGTAGGACAACGGATTAATGAGCCAAACAAAGAAGAACGAGGTTAAAGTGAGGCAAAAAGGGAGAATAAAAAAAAAGGCCGGCGACCTAGATGCCCAAGCCCTTGAGAGCGGGAAAAATATTTTCTCTAAAATGTGGAAAAAGGACCGGTGGCATGGATGCCCAAGCCGTTGATAGTGGGAAAAACCTTCTCTCTAAAATGTGAAAAAAAATGTCGGCGGCCTAGATGCCCAAACTCGAGCGAGAAAAATCATCTCTCTAGAATGTGAAAAAAAGGTCGGCGGCTTAGATGCACAAGCCATTGAGAGCGGGAAAAACCTTATCTCTAAAATGTGAAAAAAAAATCGGCGGCCTAGATGCCTAAGCCCTTGAGAGTGAAAAAAACTTTTTCTCTAAAATGTAAAAAATGTCGGCGGCCTAAATACCCAAGCCCTTGAGAGAAGAAAAAACATTTTCTCTAAAATATGAAAAATAAACAAAAAAAGCCAAGGAGAAAAACACGCAAGGGTTGAAACAAAATGTAAGAAGGAAAAGGAAATGACTTCCAGAAGAGAGTCTAGAGAATGAAAAAAAAATTGTATTCAGAACGGAAAAGGAAATGTCTTCAGAATGGGAAAGTCTGAAGAATGGAAAAAGAAACATCTTCAGTAAGGAAACACTCAGAAAAGAATAGCTGAGTAAAGAAAGGCAGAAAATAAGAGCTGAAGAACGGAAAAGAAATGTCTTCAGAATGGGAAAGTCTGAAGAATAGAAAAGGAAACGTTTTCAGAACGGAAAAATCTAGATAACAAAAAAGGAAATGTCTTAAGAAAGGGAAAGTCTTCAAAATAGAAAAGAAAAGAAGTTAAGGAAAGAATTTCAGAACAGAAAATAAAAGAAATTGAGGAAAGACCTTCAGCTTCAATAAAAAAACACTGAGAAAAGAATAGTCGAGTAAAGAAAGGCAGAAAAGAAGAGCTAAAGAGTGGAAAAGGAAATGTCTTCAGAACGGGAACTTGAAGAACGAAAAAGGAAACAACTTCATAACGGGAAAATCTGGAGAACGAAAAAGGAAATATCTTCAGAACGGGAAAGTCTGAAAAATGAAAAAGGAAATGTCTTCATAATGAGAAAGTCTGAAGAACGAAAAAAGAAATGACTTCAGTAAAGAAGCGCTGAGAAAAGAAGAGCCAAGTAAAGAAAGGCAGAAAAGAAGAGTTGGAGAACTTAAAAGGAAATGTCTTCAGAACGGGAAAGTCAGAAGAACAAAAATGGAAACGTCTTCAGAATGGAAAAATCTGGAGAACGGAAAAGGAATGTCTTCAGAACGAGAAAGTCTTCAGAACATAAAAGAAAAGAAGTTGAGAAAAGAACTTCAAAACAGAAAAGAAAAAAAAGTTGAGGAAAGATCTTTAGCTTCAGTAAAGAAACGCTAAGGAAAGAAGAGTCGGGTAAAGAATGGCAGCAAAGAAGAGCTAAAGAACGAAGCTGAGCAAAAGACTGCCAGGAGTAAAGGAAAAGGAAGCAAGAAAATGAAGGGAAAAATTGGAAGCAGAAAAAGAAAATAAGGAAACGGGAGAAACTCTATCAATAAGTCTGTAACAAGGAAAACGAGAAAAATTCCACCAATAGAAGTGGGGCATCAAACTCAAGCTCTTACAATAAAATTAGAAATAGTACACTTGCTCCTTACTCATTTCAATAAATTATTATATTATTCTTGTACAATATTCATGTCATGGATTTTATCGTACGAGAGAAGGAAAATGAAAAATGAAGAAACAGGAAAAACTCTATCGATGAGCCTGTAGGAAATCAAAATGGGGCAATGACTCTATGGAAGGAGCCTAAGTCCTTAAGAGTGTCCACATACATCGTTCTCAGAAAGAAATCAGAAACTTCAAAACAGAAATAGCTTGTTTAAACGGATCGTACGATGCTCAAATAATTCATAATGGAAACAACTGAAGAAAGCAAAGATGAAATATTTCTTGAAACTCAGCGGATGATCTTGAAACTCAAGGCCAAAATGGGACCGTGGTTCTTTGTTTAAACCTAAAGTCTTTCTTTCATAATGAACAGACAAAATCTCACATGACACATGGCAGGATCTAGACTAAAGACTCTATAAAAAGAACAGAATCAAACCTACCAAAATCAGACATGTGTTGGAAGCATTCATTGCACTTCGACGAATTTCGCCGAAGCGCAATGAGGGCAAATAAACAGATAAAAAATACCCACTGTCACATGGACAAAGATGACCGATCAAATAACTGACAAAAGACAGGCGAGAAAATAGGAACAGGGACTGGAGTCATGAGAAACTCGTAAACGGATAAAAGACAAACCATGCGCCCGTAGCAAGCGAGAACGAACATGAGAACATAAAAGAGCGGGAAAGCGGGAAAGAGTACCAGAACGAGAAAAGGAGACCGGCCGATGAGAAAATCTGATTGGTCAACGGGAAAAGACTGGCGGGGGATCCACACCTTTAAGAACGGGAAAGGACTGACGGGGGCCCCACACCTCTGAAACAGGAAAATGAACATGAGACATGGAGAAATACCCTGAACGGGCAAAGCACTCGATGAACTATCTAAGAACAGGAAGAAAATGTGACTGGTTAAAACGGGAACAGAATGTCGGGGAACCCACGCCTACAAGAACGAAAAAAGACTGAGGGGACCAACGCCTCTAGGATGGAAGGACCGGAATAAGAACATGAACGGATGAAAGGAATCCAGAATGACCACCAAGTGGTCGTGTTTGATTGTCCTGAACCACGAGGAACAACCAAGTGGCTACTATGACTGATTGGGTGACTGACGGACTGAGTACAAAACAACTCAAAGGAATGAGCAAAGTGAAAAAGCCCACGCCTGAAAGCAATCTCATCAGTCAAAAGCATAAGGGATATGATCATCCCTTTATTATTATTATTATTGTTGTTGTTGTTGTTGTTGTTGTTATTATTATTATTATTATTATTATTATTATTACTATTATTATTACTATCATCAGACATATAAGTTCAAGCACATGAAAAAGAAATAAGGGGAGAGACCTAAGCAACCTTAACTAAAGACACTTCTCTTTCTCTCTTCTCTCATCACAACTATGTAAATCCTTTACACAAGTGAATATCAACAACATTCCCATAATTTTTCTTCCCTTTAAGAGTTTTTCATGTAAATAATTGTGTTTTTATTATCTCATTCTCTCTTTAAATTATGATCATTATTTTTTATTCAGATATGGTTTTTCATACTGAAAAAATCATTTACAGAATATTAGGTATCTTAATTAGGGAGGCATATGATTGACCAATCAAGGTATGATTGGTGTCTAAGATGGTTGGAGAGCTACCAATGGAAATCTCATTGATCACTTTTGATGTGGTAGTATCCAGTAGAGGCTGACTTAGCACTTTGGTACACGTGGCAATGTTGAGATGGCTTACTCTAATAAGATGGGAGAAGGGATTGAATAAGAGAATTTGGAGACTTGAGAGGTCGCCAAAGAGAGGAGTCTAAGTGTTTCAAAATGAAAGAATTATGCAGTTGTGTTGCATACTGGTTACAATGGTGAATCAGTGACTCGTGAGCATAAATTGAGTGAGAAGAAGGAAACAATGGCTACACGACGCTAGTGTAGCCATTATATAGTGTACACGACGCTAGTGTAGCCATTGTGTAGTGTACACGATGCTAGTGTAACCATTGTGTAGTGTACACGACGCTAGTGTAACCATTGTGTAGTGTACACGATGCTAGTGTAACCATTGTGTAGTGTACACATAGTCTACACGATGGTTACACTGGCATCGTGTAGTCTACATGATGAGTACGCGCGTCGTGTAGTCATCATACAGACTACACAATGACTGCACTTGCGTCATGAAGACTATGTGTATACTATACGATGGGTACACTGGCATCGTGTAATCTACATGATAAGTACACTAGCGCCGTGTAGCCATCGTGTAGTCTATACGATGAGTACACTAGCTTCGTGTAGTCTACACGATGAGTATACTAATGTCGTGTAGTCTAAACGATGAGTACACTAGCGTCGTGTAACCATCGTGTAGTCTACACGATGTGTACACTATCATCGAGTATACTACACGATGACTACACTAGCATCGTGTAGTCTACATGATGGGTACACTGACATCGTGTAGTCTACACGATAGGTACATTGACATCATGTAGTTGTCGTGTAGTCTACACAATGGGTACACTAGCATCGTGTAATGTACACGATGGGTACACTGGTGTCGTGTAGAATACATGATGGCTACACTATCGTCGTGCAGACTACATGTACACTACACGATGATAACACGATACCAGTGTACCCATCCTATAGACTACACGATGGCTACAAGATATCAGTGTACCCATTGTGTAGACTACACGATGTTAGTGTACCCATCGTGTAGACTACACGATGGCTATACGATATCAGTGTACCCATCGTGTAGTCTACACGATGACAGTGTAGTCATCGTGTAGTATACATGTAGTCTACACGACGCTAGTGTACACATAGTGTAGACTACACAATGGTTGCACGATGCTAGTGTAACCATCGTGTAGTCTACATGATGCTAGTGTACTCATCGTGTAGACTACACGATGGTTACACGTGTCAGTGTACTCATCATGTAGACTACACGATGTCAGTGTACTCATCGTGTAGTATACACGTAGTCTACACAACGTGTAGACTACATGATGACTACACGATGTTAGTGTACCCATCGTGTAGACTACACAATGTTAGTGTACCCATCGTGTAGATTACACGATGCCAGTGCAGTCATCGTGTAGTATACATGTAGTCTACACGACGCTAGTGTACACATAGTGTAGACTACATATTGGTTACACGATGCCAGTGTACCTATTGTGTACATTATTCGATGGCAACACGATACCAGTGTACCCATCGTAATAACTACACGATGTTTATGGCTAGATATGGTTCAGATCTGTAAAAAATAGGTAAAAATCTATTTTCAGATCTAACCCAGATCTAGTTTGTCGTCAAATCTTCTGATTTAAATCTGTAAAAATAGGCAAAAACTCATTTTCAGAAAAATGAAAATAAATAAATTTTCTCACGAAATTCATGAACACGAAGAAGTAAATAAATAAATATTTTGTTGTTGCATGAAGAAGTAATAAGATGAAGAAGAAGACGAAGAAGAAAACGTAGAAGAAGACGAAGATGTGGAAAAAATGAAAAACAAAGAAGGAGAAATGAGTTAAAGGGTAAACATGTAATTTTAAAATACATTTTATATGGAATGTATATCAGGGATCAAGAAAAATTTCTCATTGTAGATCCCGATCGATCTGTAGAGGATTTTTTTTGTTAAACTGGATTCTTATATTAATCATTTTATGAATCTACGATGGGGAATTTCTACAGATTTCGCGTCAAATTAAACCCTTAACAAAACCCTAGCTGCCTTAAACCCCAAATTTCCCCGTTAGTACTTACCGGAAGTTCAGTCTTCCCGTTTCACAGCCACACCTATCCATCGCGTGTTTTGTCTTCAGAGAAATATGGTGTGGTTTCAGTGCGAAGACTGCGGAGACAACCTGAAGAAACCGAAGCTGCTGAACCACTTCCGGTCTTGCTCTGCCACCAAGGTTCAAATTTGTTCGCCTTTACGAATATTTTTTTGGATTCTGTTTGATTGCGTAGAAAATTTCCGAATTTGATCACTATAGTTTGAAAAGGAGCGGAAGGACTACCATCAACTCCTTATACCAACCATTTTTCTTCCACCCTCCAAACTGTTCATCGGGTGTTTTTTTATCAAACGTTGGAATTTAATTGATTAAAGTTGAAGATTTAATCGTTTTCAATCTTGTAGCTATCTTGCATTGACTGTGGACAGACATTCGGACAAGAAAGCGTGCAGGGTCACACACAGTGTATTACTGAAGCGGTAAGCCTATCACTCTAATTTGTGCTTTATCATTTCCAACTCGACTTTAGGTTTCTCTCCTTGAATTTATCAATAGCAGCTTAATGTTGTTATAGACCCTGTTTTTGTCAGTTTGATGCTGTCTTGTATGTAAAACACAATGGTAGGGAGTTGATTTGGATATTCCTTGTCTTGGTGATATCTTATTTATTTTGATCATTTCTAGTTATTATTAGTCATTACCGTTTTCTCAAGTTTTGCTTGCCGCTCCTGGCCATAGGTACTTATGTCTTGGTCAAGCTCATTAATGTTAGTAGGATTTCAGCTGCAATATTTATATGGATTTTAGCTGCTATACTGTTGAAATAAAGGTTGTCCTCTTTTAGAGTTTTGTTGCGGTGGCATTCTATTCTAACAATTGGAGTTCTTTGCCGTCACACCATGTTGATGTTTGAAACAATATGTACTTTGGACTTTTTGGGTATTAGTCATTACCTTTGTCATTACCTATGGGTGAGAACGAAGGGATTGTCTCTATCGATGCTCTTGTTAATCATCTTCTTTAGTTGGTCTCTTCTATTCCCTCTAAGTAACACCATTTTTCCCAATGTTTTTACCAGGAAAAATATGGTCCGAAGGGGCAAGTGAATGCCTCAAATGGTAAGACCCCCAGCTCCAAAAAGGATTCAAAACCACAACCTAATTTTGACATAAATGTGGGGTTGTCTGAACGCCCTCCATGGTTTTGTAGGTATTATTGTTTTTTTGAACTAAACATGCACTTTTGCTTGGCCATAATTGCCAATAAAGATCTAAGCATTGTTCTTAACTTATTTACTTGTCTGTCTTTTCAGTATTTGCAATACCAAGGCTACAAGTAAGCAGACGTTACTTCTCCATGCTGAAGGAAAGAAGCATAGGGCAAAAGCCAAGGCTATCCATGCGGCAAGCGGACAATCTAAGCAGATGGAAAATTCTGTTACAGATGTGAAGCTTCCAGCTGAAAACACACCAAAAATAGAAGTGACTGAGAATAAACAAGAAGATGAGGTTGATCTACCTAAAGTTGACGCTGCGTGTAAAATCTCGAACACAGAAATTGTGACTTTGTCATCAAAGAAAAAGAGAAATCTCGATGCATCTGAGAATGATAATTCAGGGAAAAAGCCCAGGGATGGCACTCCTACTGAAGAAGGTAATGGGGAAGTCATACAGGAAGAGAGAACCTCGGCAGCTGAATCCATAACGAAGGTCAAATGGAAAAAGTTGATCACATCAACTCTGAAATCTGTATGTATATAAAAATATGAAATCTTTTATTATGATTCTTTGCGTTTGCTTCCTTCTATCTTCGTGATATTTGAGGCACGATCATCATATCTTGGCACTTTTAGCTTACTTTGATGGACAATCTTGATTGGCGTGGAAGTGAAGTTCACTTCTGTTTCCTAGGATGAAGTCATAAAAATTGGCTTTTGTACTTTCTAATTTTAGATCTGGTTACTTTTCTATCTTCCGTCATGTTCACATTAAACCCTATGTAATTTGATGGGTGGCAGAATCCTGAAGGAGTTATGAAGATGAAGAAACTACAAAAGCTGGTTCTCAAGGCTCTTCAGGAGTCTGGTATTACTGATGATAAAACCCAACTCATTGATGCTCTTGAACACAAGGTTAGGCTTTCTGATCAGACCTCTTATATAACTTTCCCGTCCAAGACATATGGTATTAAATAAGTGAACCTTGGAACTGTAATGTTATTAATTCCCCCAATGATGGTTTTTTTTGTTACTGCTAGATCAATTCGAGTTCCAGATTCTCTGTTGATAAGAAGTATGTTCGTTTGGTTGCCAAAGATTGAAATACAGTTTTCTGAGAGAGTTGAGATCTGCTGGTATTAACCTTTGTGAAGGGGTTCATTTTTCAGCCATTGGATAAAATGCGACAGGAAAATTATTTGGCGATAGTTGTACAATTAATGAGGTTCTTTTTCCCATTATTTTTTTTGCCAATCAGAGTAATTTGGATTATTATGATGAAACATTAACATATTCAATGAAGTTGAGCTACCCCATTTGCCTGATGATACTTAGAAGGATTCCATCACATTATGCTTCTCTATTCTGTCCACAAAATTCTAAGTGAAAGACTTGAATTATGTTACTTACATTCCTTATTGAAATCAACCTATTGTTTTGTTGATTATCTGATAGATCGACTGCGTTGAGAGATGAAAAGCGAAACCAAAGGGTTCGACTCCTCAGGTTTGGGTGTCTAAAGGGCGTGTTTTCTTGTTTTCTTGTTCATTTTTGTTGCATTCGGTTCACATACACTTATTATTTTGATTGTTTTTTATACATTATTTATTCTTGTGCATAAATTTTTTTGAATAAGATATATTTATTAGTAAATAAAATTAGAAAACTACAATTGTAACTTTTATACTTTTGATAAGTTTTACTTACCAAAATGTCTTCAATTAATTTAATTATGCTAAAATAACATCATCTATACATCTTCAATTTGATTCTTTTAGCATATTATTAACCTCTATCAAAGTATGTTTTATTTTTTTATTGATTATTGATAAAAAAAATAAAAAGTTTGTTTAAGAGATTCATTATTTTGAGAAATAAGAAAATAAGAATATTACAATTAATGATGCACTAATAAAAGACTCTAGGGTAATTTTGAAATTATAAAATAAAGAGAATAAAATGATCTAAAAATGATTTTCATTCTCATTTAATTTTTAATATACTATATTTTTTATATGTGTGTTAGCACGTGTCACATGAAAGTTTAGAATATGAAATTTATCTAATTTATTAACTAATTTTCTAATACTTCATATCATCTTTATTTGAATATAATATCATTATTCATAATTATATGGTCTTAATAAAAATAGTAAGTATATGAGCTTGATAATATATATTTTTTGTCAAAAACATTACATATAGTAATTTAAGATTTTATCTTTTAATTTAAATTAGATGAAATAATTATCAAAAGTTAATTTGGAAATGTGTATAATTTTGTCATGTTAAATTTTTGTGTTAATCATATTTCGGTTGCCAATTTTTTTCACATATTAAATTTGTTTAAAATTTAATTTTTTACTGTCTTCCAATAAATTAGACTATAAATCAACTATTATAAATATTACAATCAATCAACTATTATAAATATTGTCAGCATATGTCAACTTATTTATCTTTATTAATATAAGTGTTTTAGTTGTCATATCAATTCAAAAAATAGAATAATGCAATTAACCTAACAATTCATTTTCATCACATTCTATTATTTGAAAATAGAAAGCAAAATGATCAAAATTAAAAAAATAAATGATGTTTTTGGGAAGTATTTGAATGAAAAAATTGAATCATATTATTTATTTAGTTTTACAATGTGAAAATTTAATATAGTAGACCATTTTTTGAAAGGCAAAAATATATTAACCAAAAAGTAGTATACTAGTATAAGGGATATACCCCAAGCATGTGCTTGAACTGATTTTCGACACCCAAAACATATTTGGGATAAGAATTCGGAGTGTTGTGGTTGTTTTAGGTGTTTTCAGTGTCATATAGTGTAAAAAATGCCCAATGGAACGTGTTTAGACCCTACAAACACAAAAGAAGAGAAAATATAAACAAACATAAACTAGAAACAAACAACCAAGATTACAACCAACTTTCAAAAATTTGGTAACATATATTAAGATTCCTGTCGTCGTTAAAGAAAATGACTCTTTCTTTGACCATGAAGCAAATTTTTCTAGAAATCGGTTGAGAATTAGGGGTGTTCACGGTTCAGTTCGGTTTGATATCAAAATGTCAATACACATGTTTGGATGTCATAACCTCCAACAATCTCACATTTGCCCTAAAGCAAATGCGTGATTTCTCTCAATCTCATGGTACGCACGTGACCCTCAAATGACTTCGCAGGAAGTGTCTTTGTAAAAGGATCAACCGGGTTATGTTCCGACGCTATCTTCATAACAGTCACATCTCATCAATGCACGATCTAATTTAAAAGTACCGACCTCTAACCTCTGAAGTATAGCCTACGAACATGCATACCTCATATATTGAGTCTAACTTTCTGATCTTGGGTATAAGAATGTGAGCTGGACTCCCCCATATACGAAAATGACACAAACTAGGTTTGGAGCCATTCCATAACTCTAAAGACGTCTTGCTTACAGACTTAGAGGGCGCTACATTCAAAATGTAAGTTGTCTCGTGTAGCATATCTCCAAAATGTAAGTGACAATGATGAGTAGCTTAACATCAACTTAACTATATCTAATAAGGTTCAGTTTCTCCTCTCTGCAACATCATTTTGTTGTGGTGTTCCAGGTGCTGTGAGTTGGGATACGATTCCACAATCTAACAAATAATCCTTGAAATATAAATCCAAGTATTCACCGCCTCGATCAGATTAAAGGGTTTTCAATGGTTTATCTAATTACTTTTCAACTTCAGCTTTGATTTAAACTTTCTGAAAGTTTCATACTTTCTTTGCATTAGATAAGTATAATCATATATTGAGTAATCATCAATAAAAGTGACGAAATACGCATATCCACCTCTAGCTTGTACATTGATCGGTCCACAGACATTACTATGTACTAGCTCAAGTGGTTCCTTGGCTCTTTCGTCTTTTCCTGTAAAATGTCTCTTGGTCATTTTACCCTCTAGAAAAAATTCACAAAGAGGAAGAGTTCCAACTTATAATTCACTCAAAGCACCATGCTTTGTTAACCTGTTTAACCTATCTAGATTAATATGTCCCAACCTAAGATGCCAAAGATATGTGTTATCATCATCGTGAGAAAACTCTTTGTCGTTTGTTACTTTTAGGTTTTGCTACTTTAAATAATTCAGAACTATTTAATGTGCGTTCAGTATGTTTAAGCATATACAATCTGTTTATAATTTTTGCATGACAAATATCGAATCTATTCTTAAAAATAATAAACTCATTATTAATAAAAAAAATTCAAATAATTGTTCTTGCATAAATGAAAGAGAGATCAAATTTCTCAAAAATCTAAGAATATAATAAACATCGTTCAAAACTAAATAATTATATCCAAAAAGTAAGCGGATTGTCCCTAATGTTTTAGCTGACACGAGCTCACAACTGCCAACTCTCAAAATGACCTCGCCATCAGCCAGCTCCCTTGACGAATCAAGCATCTGTAAAGAAGAACATACATGGTTAGTGGCTCATTAATCAAGTATCGAGGATGACATATCATATTCCACTAAGCAAGCTTCAAGAACAAGTAAATCATATCAACATTTCTTTTTCAACTCGCTGAGATACTTGTTACAGTTTATCTTTCAATGATCTTCAACCCCACAGTAAAAACATTTTCCTTTAAGCTTATTGTCATTCTTGTTCTTCTTGGCTTTTGGTGATGTCTTGGCTTTCTTCCATTTCTTGTTCTTACTTTTGCCATTTTCATTGATCTTTTTCCTCTTGTTGCTTTTAACATTGGAAGAAAGTCTTTGTTCGACAACATTTGCTCACCCTCTTTGGTCATTCTCAGGTTGATAGACCCAAAAGTCTACACTTCATTCAACAATTGGGTCATGTTGAATTGCAACTTGTTCATACCATAATTGGTGATGAACGAAGAAAAAGCTGGAGTGAGCGACTCAAGTATAATGCTGACTTTAGTTCGCTCATCAATGGTAACCTCATGTACTTCTACTTCGTGCATTATGTTGATCATGTTCAAAACATGTTCTCGCACAGAAGTACTCTTTCTCATCTTAGTTGTCATATAACTCATAGTGGCCTCATAACGATTTTATTTAGACTATTGCCCAAACATCGCCTGTAGAGATTCCATAATCTCATAGGCAGTCTTTATGCTTACATGTTTGATTCTCAGAACATCATTCATGCTCATAAGCATGTAACACTTTGCCTTGTTGTTTGATATGATCCAAGCATCATATTTGTCCGTAACATTCTTAGAGGCATTAGCAGCGGGCTCCTCAGGAGATTCCTCAGTGAGAACGAATTTATGGTTCTCACAAATTAGCATTAAGTTCATATTTGATTTTCAACGTATGAAATTATCACCATTCAATTTCTCGAGAGCGAGTAAAGCAGTAACAGGGTTATCCATGGTAGACATAATAATGATAACTGAAATTTAAAACATACAAGATTCAATATAATTGATAAATATCTAGAATTCAAAAAGTAAACGTGATGCATGAATGCAACATAATAAATACACAAAATTTAACATTTACTAATCACGATAAAACAACATAGTGATTAATGTGCTGCTTCAGGGTCAGTCCGATTAACCTCAGACTGTCTATAAGATATTCTCATTCATATTAATTAAAACTTAAAATATCTCATATTTTCTATTTTAACATAAGGTATCGTTTGTTTGCTCAAGTCACAACTATCCACATGAAAGCTTAGTTATGACTTTGTGAGTGTAACCCATTATTTCAGATTCCATAACTTGATTTAGAATATGCTATCTTAAGGTCGGTCAAAACTAAACTATATCACTTCCTCCTATCTTTTTAAGAAGTCCAACGTTGATATAGTTACAGCTCGAAAGCTTCCTAAGGGGGATGAAAATAAAATCATCTTGAGGCCCTCATTGTACCTCACGATGTTCTACTAATAATGGAGACCGTAGATTACGTGGACATGTTAACCTTCTCTCACTCACTATTTTAAGATTATCTGTTTCCATTTTAACTAATTAATTAATTTCAAAATAATTACTAGTTAAAATAATAACCCTATGAATATTTAATAATCAATTATACTAATCTCATGGTCTAAGTCATTTAACATTCTAAAGCGCCTAAGTCACAATTAGATTAGCTTAGATTAACTAATTAAATATATTCATCAAACTTTAACAAACCTCTTTTACTAAAGTCGGTTATCCTAAATGTTACAATTCCCCTTAGTGTGGTGTGATTATCAAGTTTTAACTAATTAAAATCTAGCAGTTTACAATACATATAAACATATTAATACAATCCTAATAAATCATGTTTCTATAAATAAGTGCATGATTAAATAAAACTGTGTAAGATTTTCATAATAATTAAAGCAATTATTTAACAATTAAATAAAAAACAATAGACCGAGTGACTATTGCGTATTTCTAAATTATAACTATTAAAATAAAATTACAAAACGGACTTCAAGAATACATATTTTCTAAATATTTATTTCTCATCCTGATGTCTATCTTTATAATCTCCAAGCTTTGAACAAAATTCTATTTACTTTTTCTCTAGAGATAATTCTGCAACTAGAGTTTCACAGTTAGTTTTGCTCAGTTTGGTTGAAATAAAAGGGATATCAAGATATCTGATAGGAAGCTCACCCTTGGAGAAACTAGTGATAGCCAAAATATTAACTTGTTCATCCTCATTCATAGCATAAAAAAAGATATTGCTCTTAGAAAGATTGGGATTCAGACCTGAGATAGCTCCAAAAAGATCAAGCCCATATTTAATCACTTTGACAGCATTAGAAGCTCCTTTACAATTTTTTTTAAGTTTTCTCTCTCTAACCTAGACCATAGCAGCTTTCTAAGAGCAATAACGTACAAATAAAATACTTCTTGAGTCAGAAAAACGATGATGCTTCATGGCATTGGCGGAAAAATGCGCGAATGGTGTGACATAACAGCTTCTTGAGCATATTTCTTAGAGTTATTTGGATCGGGAACCCAACGGATCTCGCTCATGTTGGGTGTTTCAACATATGCCATTGTAAATTCACCAATCTTCTCTATCTTCCCTCTCTTTCCTGCCCTAAGCACCAGATTGATTCGATTATACGAGAAAATTCCATTTTCCAACTGAATTATATCACCAGGCTCGAAAGCATCACACTCGTCTCCCCAGAGCTGGAAGTGAACAGCTGCTGTCTCGTCGGCTACGAGTGCCAAACACGTCTTGTTTTGACCTTCAAGTGTTGTATTGGCTGTCTCCAATAGTATGAATTTTGTGTTTATGTTGTTCTGAGCTGCTGGTACTATGTCCTTGAGACAGATCATCATCGCTTTCTATCTGCAAATTAAACGAAAGAAATAATTATTTTTTCAATGAAACCCTAGGAACTTAGAGAGAGAAAACTTTAAAAAATTACTATTAAGAAGACAATTTTTAAGACCTCTAAAAATATAAAATTCATTTCACTTATTAATTAATCTTTAAACCATTTTCCCCTAATATCATGAGTCTTTCGATAATTATGATTCTCAGTAAAACCATAAAATATATTAACTTGATATAATAAGTGTCAGAATATTTTTTGTAAAAAGTTACTATGCTTAGTAATATGCTACTCTCTTAATTAGAATTAGATGTAGTAAACTCATCATATTCATTACAACTTTGTCACATATTCAAATTAATATGTTCATATGTTATTCATATTTTAACCATCAATTATTTATTCTATATATCAAAGTTGTTTAAAATATACTATTAATGTCATATAATATATGTCAAATCAAATTATAAATTATATTGTTATAACATATCATAATAACTATTATAAATATAATTTATACCAAAATTCTATAAAATATATTGTTAATATCATTAATATATGTCAAACCAAATTATAAATTATATTATTAAAACAAATCATAATAAATATTATAAATTTAATTTATAAATAATCATTAAGTGTGTAACTTAAAGAGTGAATTAATTATTTAATTAAATAGTTTCATTACTCTAGGGTGACATGTAATTTTAAATTGAAGGATATAATTTGGTGATTTTAAGAAATAATGAGGATAAGCTTGTCCAAAAATATTTTCCTTAATATACATGTTTTTATATATAGAATGATTAAAGATTACCATATTGTTTTTTGCTCTTTTCAGTCTTAAAGTATTTTAATGCGTTAAAAAGTTATTTTAATGCATTAAAAATGACACTCAAATCACATGTATTCGATAAATGTTATTATATGAAACATATTTTAGTATTTGAAATCACTTCTATAAGAAACATATGATCTAATGTTTCTACATGAACATGAATATGCTTTTAAATATATTCAAGTACTTCTTAAAAAATACATATGACATAATTATGAACTAATAGATTGTTATTTCAATATATGATAATATTTCTAGTCATAAACACTAACAAACACATCTTTAATTCCAGAGAGCTATATTGTCCCATCCTTAAATGGTGGCAATTTTAATGTTGTGGGCTCTCTCAACATTTAAATCTGGGCTCAATTAGGCAAATAGATCACTACAGAACGGGAAAAATGTCTCAAAAGTTATAATTTGCACAATTTTTATGATGGCCAATCTTTAAAACATAGTAAATATACGAAACTGCCCTGACTAATAAGGGACCATCGCGCAACCTTTGCGTACAATGTTACATAGTTTATAGACATATACTATATGGTAACTATGTTATGCATTTTTTATAATATATATAATATAGTATATAAACATGAACGAATGATATATAATTACATACGGTATTATATAATATTATATATCTTTTGTTATATAATATATAGGCATATACGTTATAGTATATATTTACATACTGTGTTATTAAGTTTTTAGTCTACAATTTTGTAGTGTATATACAAAATTTATTGTATGTTTACCATAATAAATTTTAATATATGATCAATATATCATATTATATATGTAGTATATTTTTACATACCATCAACATATCGTAGTGTATCTATAGAATATTTGTATATACTATTAGTATATCGTATTATATATGTAGTACATTTTTATATATCATCCGGCATATCTAGTTTCATATACATCATATATGGCATTAATTTGTTTATTCTTGGCATTCATTTGTTTTTTCGGTGTATTTTTCAAGTTTAGACTGCCGACCAATATAATCGGTGACCTACGAAGAAAAGTGACCGGCGCCGGCAAGGGAACCGCGGTCAGAGAGGCCGCGACCAGATATGGCTGCGTTGAAGGAAGCGGTGACCAGATTTGGTAGTGGCGGCCAGGGAAGCCGCGATCAGATCTGGTAGCAACGGGCGACAGATTCGCGGTCGACGACCGCGACAATGGGAGACTGGCGGCCATGGTCACCGATCACTCTATGGTGAAGATGAAATCCTAGGGTATTGTCGTGAATAGCAACAAAAAACTTAAGGCATGACTAAAGAAGAAGAAAAAAATGTGAAAAAAGAAAGACGTGAAGAAGAAGGAAAAAATGTGAAAAAAGAAAGACGTGAAAAAGAAGGGTGTGAAGAATGAAAAAAATTTAAAACACAAATCAATTAAAATAAGGGTATAACGGTAAAATAATAAAGAGAATCTTAATTATCTGATTTTTCTTTTCTTCATTTCGGCCATATATGTAAAATAACAAAAAAATGACATTATACACAAATAAAACTTAAACTTGATTAAATTCTTAATTTTTCTTTAAGTTTGTGGGCAGTTGGCAATCCAACTATGCTATATCCATCATCTATCGTTGTGGCAATTAGACACTTGACCTGCTCAGAATTCTAATGAAGCTAATTTACATAATTTTTTGTTTTCTGCTGAGCTAAAACTTTGATTTTTAGAATGCTCCTTGTTTTAATATATAATCTTTATACATAATTACTACGTTAGTCTTCCCAATTTGAAGATTTAGGAATTATTGGAGAAATTCTTGGGTGAGTCGGCCACAATGTGGTATGGGATTAATACATTTTATATTTTAAATGTTAAAAATTTGACTTTCTATTTAAGGATATTTGAATTGATGACAAAACATTCTTAATACATTCAAGACAAGCAAACTAAGATTTGTATCTAATTTATAAATTATTTAAAATAAACTTGATAAATCAATTATGAGAGCCTATGTAAATCTCAATCAAACGGCCCTTTAATGAGTATAGATATATTCTATAAAAAAATTTGACAGTAAAAGATAAAAATAATTTTTTATTAAAAAAGAATGAAATGTTTATTAAAAAAATCAATAAATTAAATAATAACTACATTTATTAATAGAAAACTTAAAAAACTATAACTCTTATATATATATTAATTGAAACAACACCAATTAAGTTGGTGAGAAAAATTCAAGAAAACCACTTCGAGCAATTTTCCTCTCACCTAAAGGTGTCAAACTTTCAGAATTTCAAGAATGATTGAGATAAAGTAGTAAATTCCAAGGAAAATGATGACATGACATGGCACATGAGCTGCATCATGGATTTTTATTGATCCAAACACAGCAATTGCTTGCTTCAATCTCCTTGAAAAAGTATCCACTTTATATGTCAGCAGTTTTCTTTAATTTTTTAAAGTGTGATGAGAAATAGATCTAACATGGGGATATGTTATTTTTTGTCAGTAATGTGAGAGGAGATGTTCATTTAATTTGAATTATCTCTTTAAATCTGAACGGTTCAAATTTAATTATTACTCTAATTAATAAATTTATCATTTTTTTATTTTATTTTTTAACGGTATTTTATCTCAACCATCCGTTAACTGAAACATACGACGTACATGAAACATATTGCCTCGCCAACAGGAGGTGATATGCATCTAGTTTCGAGTGTTAGAGAATGAGTGATGTTTTGCACAATTAGTTCTCATGTGTTATAACATATATATGTTGAGGAAAGTGAATTTAAATTTTTTTTCACAAATTTAAAACCCAATCCTTACAATTGAAAAAACCGATGCCAAAATCGGACCCCACTAAATCTCTAAAATCAAAATCCATAAATAATGCTCCTTTTAATGGGAATAGATCATCTCCTATTTTGTGAACATGAGATGATTATGTTATATTCAAGTCATTCGTTCTCAGAACATGAGAGAATTAGTGTATCCAAGATGTTCGTCGAGATTTGAAAACTGGAGAGAAGAAAAAAGAAAAAAGAAAAAAATAAGAAAATGTCAAAAAAATAAAAAGAAAAAATGGGAGATGTGGATGGTAGGCTCAGATTGTCCAACATGAGTTCAAGAACTTTAATTGTGATAGAATTTCAAGGAAATTCTTGATTTGAAATGTACTGAAATAATATACTTAAAAGAGAAAGAACAAATTTGAGTTCAAAAACTTGTAAATTATATTCCCGTTGTCATGTTTGGACTCAACTTTAGGTAACCAAGAAAAAGTTAAAAAGTTTCATAAAAATAAAAAAAGTTAAGAAACATTATTAATTTGCCACTATAATTTTAGTAATTATAATTTGGTCATCCCATATTAAAAAAAATTATCTTTCAATTTTACTTAAACATTTTAATGTGGTGCTTATCATTATCTATCTGTTAATAGATTTTGATAGAATTATTGACGTGACACATTATTGCACATATAATGTATACAAGATCATCACTATGTACTGTTACAAAAATTCTCAAGACGTGCAACGTCAGTAATTCCATCAATATTTATCAACGGAGAGTGACAAAATAACTACTTTAAATTGTTAAGTAAAATTAAAAGATAAAATTGAGATTTTTTTTAAACTACAATGACCTACTTAAAATTTGAATGAAATTATGATTATCAAATTGATGATTTTCTCAAAATGTAAAAAAATTGGTGTAAACTAAAGGATGTGGTCATTTATTTCTACCCGAAACAAGGAGAAAATGGCTGAAATTTGTACAAATATTTTATTAGTATCAATTAATTATATTTTTGTTAATTATTTCAAAAGAGAAGGATCCTTTAATAAATTAAAATTTGATATATTTTTGTAGAGTAAAATTCATATGATTATCTATATTTTAGACTCAGATTTTATTTAGTCCCTATTTTATACAGTTTCTGATCTGCACTTAACATTTTTAATTGGCAAATTAGGTTATATTTATATACTTTTTGGATATATATTTATATACTTTTATCACTATGAAAATAAAGACTAGTTGGAAGAAGCTAGAGGAAAATATTTTTTTTTCTTTATTCATGGTTCAAAGACAAGTTTCACGATTATTTTGAGGGCTCCTGTCATTCTTTTGGTCAATAATTAATGGACAATACTACCCTTTTAATCAGGTCTTCTCTTGATGGTTGACGAATAATAGTTTTAGAATAGAAAATTGTGGAGGATCAACATTGAGTTGTATTAAGGGTGGATCATTCGTACTAGCCTCGTTTAAAATCATGATATGTTATCATTTATGTAGAATAATCTAGCCAATTACAAATGTAAAATTAGATAGATTCAACCGTACATATAGATCTTCGAACGTAACTATTTTACGTTAAATTTATTTTTCTGCATTATATTTTTTTTCTTATCTAATCTAAACTGTTTCTGTCTAAATTTAATTAGATAGATCAAATACGACATCTCATTTATCGTTGATGATCTATCGACTATCACTGCTCAACAACAAGAGATAATCCGCATCTAATGACGGGTAAGCACTATATAAATGTCACCCATAATTTGTTACGAAATAGAACATTAAGAAGAGAAAATGTGGTAGACTTGACAATGTAAAAAGTTTCATGCTTGACCTGAGTTGGGTCATTTCACACAGACGATGATGTGTGTGTGAGAGAGAAGGGGGAGAGAGAGAGGAAAAGTAAACAGAGGGCAGGAGGCCAGTCAACTTCAACGATTCAGGGATGACAATTAAGACTGTTCCTTTTCGATATATAATTAAAATAGAAAAAAGTGTAGTAAAATAGCAGTAATATCTATATATATATATATATATATATAACATTTGCGAGGAGAGCACTAATCAGAGTATAAATATAAATAAGCTTACTTTCAAGTCTTTGATTTTTCCCCCTTCCCCTTCACTCTCAAGCCTTTCCCTTCAATGAATTGAATTGAAGCTCCCAATTCCACAAGCAGATCATCCCTAAACCACCTTGCTCTCCATGAAGAAAGGAGGCTTAATTCCCACTCTCAAGCTCCCTCCTTCCGATGAGATTTCCTTCTCTAAGTTCTTGTATATCTCTCTCTTCACTCTCTATTTCTCTATATATATTTTCTATGTTTTAGGTTTCGCTAATGCTGCTGAATTGGTTTGAATATTCGTTGTAGAACCGAAAGCGGTACGTTTAAGGACGGTGATCTGCTTGTCAACAGGGATGGGGTTCGGGTTGTCTCTGAGAGCGAAGTTGAAGTTGTAAGTCATCTCAAATCTGAGTTGTTGTACTTGTACTGCATTTTTCATTTTTAGACTGAGAAGTTCGTCTGAATTTCTTTGTTTTCTGTCTGATTTTTCACTTTTGGATTTTCAACTTTCAAATTAAGCATTAGTTACTTCCAACTTAGACGATTTTGTATTGTGGATTTATTTTCTTTCTTGTCACATGCTTAATAGCTCAGGAAATTCTGCTGCAAAAGAAGAATGAATCTTATTATTGGATCGGATCTAAGAATAGACACACTGATTGTGAATATATGATCACTAAACTCCATATATTTAATCGAATTCATTTTTTCTTTTCTGAGAGAGAGTCGTATGCTATGTCAACTTTTGCTGAATGATATATGGCATTCGAGGCTTTTGACTTGTTTATGTGGATGCATATGGTTGCAGCCACCCCCGATTAAGCCCACAGACAACCAATTGAGCCTGGCAGACATAGACACAATTAAAGTGATTGGAAAAGGAAATGGTGGAATAGTGCAATTGGTCAGACACAAATGGACTGGACAGTTTTTTGCATTAAAGGTACTGTACAGCATAGCTTCTCGTTATATTTCTTTTGTTATCATAGAAACTGTATCCAAACTGTTAGTTCATAGATCATTTGCACGGATTTTGAAGGGGCGTCACGATTTTCATTATGTTAAGCGATCATGATCTGTAAATAAATGGGTTCAATCTTCGAAGTTTTTTAAGGATCCTCCATCTCTTTGGTCCTCTCAAACTAGAGAGGCATTGTAAATTGAGTAGGTTTTGTAAATGGGAATTATCGGGATAGTACATGGAAAGTTTTGTAGCCTCGCAGTACTGAAGATTTATTGTCCTCTTTTGTAAATCCTTTTTTATCAATGAAAATTTTCGTTTCTTATAAAAAAAATGATCTATGGATAGTGTTGACATTTGCATCTGGAAGTTTTTGCATTATGTCCTTAGAAGAAGTTAATCCTATTACGATTAGAATACTACACTCAATAAACACTTAAATAGTAACCTGTACTTTTGTCATGTTTATTCTCGTCCATCTACTGACCCAGATTATCATCTTATTACTGACTCAGTGTAGAGTCATTCTTTTGTTAAGTTCCCTTTTTTCTCTCAATCTCTCTTCTTCTTTCTCCAAGAATCAGCAGACTTCTGTAATTCGATCATATTAGTTCTGTTGTGTTCTATCACATTCAGGTAATTCAAATGAACATTGAGGAGTCCTATCGCAAGCAGATCGCACAGGAACTAAAGATCAACCAGTCAGCACAATGTCCGTATGTTGTAGTCTGTTATCAGTCGTTCTATGATAATGGTGTCATTTCTATTATCTTAGAGTACATGGATGGGGGATCTCTAGCTGATTTTCTGAAAAAGGTTCAAACAATTCCTGAGCGGTATCTTGCTGCCATCTGTAAGCAGGTGCAGTGTCATTGTGAATTTCCTGCATGAGTTGTGAATTTTTTTAGACTGACTCCAATTATGACGCGTGATTCTTCATTTCGTTAAACTTCTATTCTTTCACTATTAATGTAGGTGCTGAAGGGGCTGCTGTACCTTCATCATGAAAGACACATTATCCATAGGGACTTGAAACCTTCAAATCTTTTAATAAATCATATAGGGGAAGTGAAGATTACTGACTTTGGAGTCAGTGCAATAATGGCAAGCACGTCTGGACAGGCAAATACTTTTGTTGGCACTTACAACTATATGTCTGTGAGTAACTTACTCTTGATCGATGAAGGACATACATTTGTTTTAGTCATTTTCTGTTTTCGATCATTCTTTCTTCTAAGTTTGCAGCCAGAGAGAATTACGGGAGGCAGGTATGACAACAAAGTTGATATCTGGAGCTTAGGATTAGTATTGCTGGAGTGCGCAACGGGTCGATTTCCTTATTCTCCGCCAGAACAAGACGACGGAGGGTGGGATAATTTTTATGAGCTTATGGAAGCAATTGTTGACCAACCATCACCTTGTGCTCCTTCTGACCAATTTTCTCCAGAATTCTGCTCGTTTATTTCTGCATGGTAAATATCAACATTGTTAGGAGTTTAATGCGTTATTAAATTCCATCCACAGACACTCGTGTAAACGACGTACATGTGTCCGTGTATGCCATGCAACGAATTAGAGGACTTTGCTTCTCGCCTTCTACATCCAGTTATCCTTTTATAATTTGGGAGCTGCTACCTGGTTTCTTGCGCATTAGTCGGGGAGAGAATATTTACTTCGTGCAGAAGCCTTAAAATAATTGATCATTCTTACACATTCATGATCTGAGTTGTAAAGTGGAAAGGTTTTTATTCCTATTTTTAAGTCTTTATAAAACCTTATGGCAATACAGTATAAAACTCTTCAACCTGTAATTTACTACGTGGTCGAAGTCAGGGGAATAAGAAACTAGTTTGCATCCAATAAACCTGTACCTGCATTTCATCATAAATTCACGGAAGCAGAGATGAGTAGAACATTCAGTTAACTTCAAGGTCCATTCATCAATAACGTAGTTTGTATTAGTGGTCATAGCTGATAATCTTTTGCTTACCTAGAACTTTGGTGCTGTTTATTGTATTGATTAGTTTCCTATTCTTATTTATGAGTTGCTTCCTATTCTTATTTATTGAGTTGCTGATCCATCCATGGTGATCTATTTTTGTACTAGTGTGCAAAAAGACCCAAAGGATAGACTGTCAGCACGCGAACTTTTGGTATGAATTAACCTCATTTTTAGTGATCATGTCCAGAAATCGAGTAGGTCATCTAATGCACACTCTAAATCTGATTTGTCTTTTCCTCTTGTGTGAAATCCAGACGCATCCTTTCATCAACATGTATGGAGATTTGGACGCCGATCTCTCATCTTACGTCACCAATGCAGGATCTCCACTTGCAACTTTCTAATTCTTCTCAGGTGAGTTAAAAGTCTTGTTTAAATCTGAGCATGAGTGCTGATGGTGATGTCTATGTTTTTCTGTGTTGCTTTCAGCTTTAGGTTCTCTCATGTTCAGATTTTTTTATAGGAAACAGGAAAGATATATTAATAAAAAAGAGTACAAGAGCAGGATTTGGAGGATGAGTAATCCAACAAAAACTAAAAATTAAACAGAACAAGAACAAAGCAAAAAACACTGAAATCCAGAATTACACACAGTTACAACCATAACAAATTCGAATTGTCAAAAAAAGAAGACCAAGGGGTATCCTTAAAAAGTTTCTCTCATGTTCAGATAATTATATAAGATAAAAGTTACATGTTAAATAAAAAGGTTAATGTGCTTTATGAAGTTAACTCGTACTAATAAAAAATCAGAGCAAACATAAAATTAACACTTGAATCAAATCTTGCTATAATTTTACATATTAGCTCATTTTTAATATCTTAATGTCATCATATTAACTCATTTTGACAATGGCTTTTTTGTGATCAATCTATAATCCAATTTATTCTTTCAATCATCTATGGTACCAGTAAAACAATAAGAAAAACTAAACTATGATAAATCTAGGAACATATGAACGCAACAGATACCACGTGAATGTATGTCACATTTCAAAAACCAATTTTCATTCAACTACATTTCAAAAGACAATTTCAAAAGCCACTTTCCAATTGGCATATTTTGAATACTACATTACAAAAGCCATTTTTCATTCATCTACATTTTCCAACGCTACTTTTCATTCTCTACAATTCGAAAGTCATTTGCCAATACATTTCAAAAGTCATTTCCAATTGACACATTTTCACACATTTATATTTGATGGACAAAATTGTTGGTGTCAATTTATGTGCTTGGTCACTTGCCGTATTCTAAATCCTTGAGGGAAATTTTTGATGGTTGATACGCAAAATTTTGCTTGCTTAGATTATTTGGTGGTTTGATAGTTCAATGATATGTTTTTTCCTGGATACACCCCTTGTAATGTAAATACATTTGGTATAGATGAAATTTGTTTACCTAAAAAAAAAATCCTTCTTCAAATACATCATGGAAGTGCATACGTCCATGATCCATCTACCTACCTAGAAAAATTAGTTATGTCCTTGTTCACATAAAAAATAGTCAGCCACTGATTTTTGGTTCCTAATTTTGATAATTTGCTTTCTATTCAGGCAGATTGTCAATTGGGCATCAAGAAGCTGACATTTGTAGTCAAGAGAGCAGAGGTCCTTCTCTTGCTTGCAAATTCACCATCGATATTTCCCCCATTTCTTAACTGAAGAGAGCAACTTAGCACATAGCTATGGACATTTGAGTTCTTCTTTTTGCACGGTGTACGTACTGATGTAATATTATTTATTAGGAATTACTTTACAAACCTGTAATAACTAACTTGGCCACAGTAACTCTGAGTATGATACGTCGTTTGAAGTCTTCTTCTATACATACTCTAGATTCCTATTCTTATTGCATTCTCTTGTACTGTAAACAAAATATTTGACCATCTGAGTAGAGCTGGGAAGGCTCAATATACTTACTGGAAAAATTTCAAAATAAGCGGACCTCTTTTATTTTAGCATTTTTTTTATAAAAAAAAGGTTAAAATGCAAAACACCACCCTGTACTTTGACGAAATTATAAATTATACTCATACATTTTTTTCGTATTTTTTTACTCATATACTTTGACCAAACTTGACCTAACTGTAAAATATATCCTTCAACAACGTTTTTTAATTAAATTTAATAAAAACTTAATTTCATTTTGTAATTTTTTCCTTGCCGAATATTTCATTATTTCTCTCAATTTCTATTATTCTCTTCCATTTATATACACCATTTTTAACCTTAATATATATA
>QANY01011973.1:1315772-1365314 GCA_003255025.1 Datisca glomerata | reverse complement strand
TCATAACCTCAACGACTGCAAAACACAAACAAAGAAACCAAAGAGCGAGGGAAGAGGGGGGTGGTTGTCTTGACTAAGGGCCTCTAATGCCTAAGTCAATATCCTGGAGTTATTTTGACATAGTTTCCTTAGTAAAGAAAATGGCATACCTTTCTCTTAGTAAATGGGGGTCTTTGTACCTGAAATCTTGTTGGAGAAGCGTGTCGAGGAAGCCTCGGGGCCGTGCTGAGGAAGCTTCCTAGGACACGATGTTTGTCTAGGCTATCCTTGATTAGACGGAATGGAGGTAACTTTTGGAGTAAATCGACGGGCATTTAATGTCGATGTGCTTTCGATGTGACATATCAGGAGCTGGTCTGATATCCTTCCATGACCATTGGACTCGTTGGGTGCTCGGTCCTATAGGAAGGTGCCATCTGGGATGTTACTTTTAGGTGGTAATGATGACCTTGATACTCGAGGTTAATCGAGCTCTCTTCACGGATTCCATCTGCGTTGTCTTGCATATGCTTAGGTCTGTACGACCCGAGCTTCCTCGAGGCTAACTAGTTCGAGGTCGATTCTTCTCCATTCCTTTCTCATTTGACACTTTCCCTCGCCATTGGCCCTCTGCTACGGTGTGAAATATGTCGACATGCCATTAGTGCTCGAGAAAACATTCATAATAGTTGTCCCCAGTCGAGGAGTTGATGAGCTTAATTCTCCCAAGTTCGAAGACTTCTTTATCTAAGATCCTCGTTCGAGTCACCTTCGAGGGGTGATAAGCTAAGGGATTTATCCGCCTCGGGCACTTCACACTTGTGCTTCAAGTTTATCTGGTTAGGAGGCCTGTACCGAATGAGATTGATTACCTCATTGTTTTTGTCACGACCCGTCCATTGAGTGTATGCCGTTTCATCTTTTGCTCGAGGGGGGGGGGGGTCCCTCATGAAATCCTCCTGACTTTTACAAGTAGGGATTCATGATTTATTTGTGTCAAATCATTCACATCTAAATAATATAACTTTTCTTTATCATAAATGCTGCATCTTAATAACTTCTTTCAACCTACCAAAAAATTCAGTCTCTTCACCATCATGTATTCCTGAAACTACTGAGCCACTATTTTGGGTTGTCCGGTGATGATCACGATCTATATTATCATATCAAACGTCATTGACAATACAACTAGAATATGACCTGACATGATTATCTGGACCAAATGTTAAAGCATATAAATCATCTGTGACTTATAATGACCCTTAGCGGCACAACTCAATGATCTAATAAAAATAACAAAAGTATTAGTTACTTTCGTACTAATTTTGATGATATATATTTAGTCAAATATATACACATACCTGATTTCTAAACCATTCAGGAAATTAGTTTTGATATCTTGAACTTAAGTCAACTCAACTAACTCTATTGAATTCTCTTATATGCTCTCTACTCATATTAATCATTTTGTTTTAATGATTTGTGACACAAAAAATAACCATTGAAAATTAGACTTAATAATTTTATTGGTTTACTTACACTAAGTAAGGTTGTAGCTCATCGCAATTATTCAGCACATACCATTGGGCGATCTCAAATTATTGTTTAGAAAGCTGAACTATTTTCTTACCACCAATTGGATGAGCTCGTTGAGTGAAGACATCTATTGACCCCTCATTTAGTTTGTCAAAGTACTCATCATCATTCCTCTCATTCCGCATGAATTTGGTTTCAATACCATGGAGATACAATGAGTAAAAGTCAACAACTCATTAACAATGTAGGTTTCTACAATCAAACCCTCTAGATGAGCTTTGTTTCTAACATATTATTTAAGTGTACGCAAACTCCTGTCATATGACAACAATTACATTGTGCATGAAATATTTGATGGGTAAGTAAAAGAAAAGTTGAGAGATATACCTTTCAATTGAGTACATCTAACTATAAGCAACATGACCACACAATTCGCTTCTTGTGGTAAATGAACTGTCAAATGTACCATAACATCAAATAAATCTGGGGGGAAATATTCAGTCTCTAAGAAAATCCAAGTCCTTAGTGTTTAGTGTTTTCAAGCAAAATTCTTTGAAGTAGTTAGACAACTCAACCAAAGCAGTGTACACATACTTACCCAATAAATCATGAATCCCTACTTGTAAAAGTCTTTGCAGTAAAACATGACAATCATGACTTTTCAATCCTGAAACCTTACCATCATCTTAGTTGATACATCGTGATATGTTTACTGGGAAGCCATGTGGAAACTTGATTGACTTTAAGAAGCCACAAAACTGTCTTCTATCCTCTACCATCAATGTGTAACACGCAGGTGGTTTAAAATATTTGTTCCCTTTTAGTTTGAGGTGTAGTTCTTTTCTTATATTCATGTTGGCTAGGACCAATCGACCTTTCTAAGTATCTTTTGTTGTGCCTTCTATATTCAACAATGTACCTAATATATTATCGCAAATATTTTTCTCAATATGCATGGCATCCAATTTGTGTCTAATTTTTAACATAGACCAATATGGAAGTTGAAAAAATATACTTTTCTTAATCCAATTAAGACCATCTAAAAGATGTTTTCTTTCTTTTATATCTAACTTATTTGGGTTTTTATCAAACTCGATAAATTGAATTTGATTTAACTGCGTCAATGTATCTTCTCCTATCAACTTTCTTAGTGCATCACGAAACTCTTGTTTAACGTCATGCAATTTACTCCTCCGCCCATATGATCACAAGGCAAATATCGTCGTTGTCCCATGTAACATTATTTACTTCACAACCTCAATGAAGATGCATATTCATTGCAAACAGGACATGCCAAGTACCATTTCGTGCTCTAACTAGACAAACCTTGATATAATGGAAAGTTATTTATTGTTCACAACACAACAACATGCATAATGATTACCCAGAATTGACATCAATGGCTGCAAATACACATCAATATCTTTATCGGTGATCTTGGACCAGAAATTAGTAACGACATCATAAAAATGGATTTTTCATACAATTCCATGGAGGAAGTTTATAAGGTACTAATTTGACTGGCACATGCTATATGAGTTGCTCATATTTCTGAATGGATTAAATCCATCCGTTACAAGTTCTAATCTTACATTTCAAGCATCTTCTGCAAACTAACTATATTGCTTATCAAAATCCTTCCAACCTTCTGAATCAACAGGATGTCTCAATACATCATAAACATTGATACATTTCTCCTTGTGCCATCTTATATCGGATGATGTGTATTTTGACTTAAACAATCTTTGAAGTCTGGGTATAACATGAGAGTGACACAAAATTTTTTGGAGAACTTTCTTACCCTTCCCATCATCCATTTTATATCTTGGTTCATAACATTTAGAACATTTGTCTTTTCCTTCATTCTCTTCCAGAATAAAGCACAATCATATTTGCAAAAATGAATGGTGTCATATCCCAACCATAAATCTTTCAATTTTTGTTTGGCTTCATAGTAAGAGGCTAGAATTTTTTAGCCTACTAGATGAGAACCATTTAAAACTTCAAGTAATTGGTCAAATGACTTATTGCTCCAATAATGAAGCACTTTGATATGCACCGACTTCACAATAAAAGATAGTGAAGTATACTTTTGACAACCATGATAAGATTCTTTGGCTTCATTTAACAAATCACTAAATCTCTCTAACGTCTCGGCATTTAGATTTATTCTATCAATATTATCCTCTCCAACTCACTCACCATTCATCTCCATCTCGACAAAATCATACATGTTATCTAACATTTCTCTCATCTCATCACCACCACCACCAAGGTGAGATGTAGTATTATTAATCTCCATATTTGGTGAATGATGATATCTTTGTATCTCTTCACCATGAAACACTCAATGATCATAGCTCAATGTCATTGCATATTGGCACAAGTTCAATTTAACTTCTATCAAAGACAATTGTCTTGAATTAAGATATGTTTTACGTGGACAATGAGTTTTCTCGTCTACATTGAGATAATTACTAGACACGCTCATAAACTATGAAATACCATCAATATACTCCTTAGACAATTTATTAGGATTTTTTATCCAACTCTTGTCCATTTTTTGTCACTCTGTAAATTAAATAACTTTTTAGAGAAACTCTCAACAAAAGATCCCTAAAATAAAAGCTTACATAAAACAAGAAAATGAGGATTGGGGAGGCTATCTCCTTTTCTTTTCTTAAACTAAATGAAGGGCTACTGACACTCTCTCTTTGATTATGAATAGAACTGTCCTCATTTTCTATGTTCTGAAAAGATATTTGGGTGAGTAAATGAAGCACATTTAACATCCTAATTCTATGTTCAGAAAATCTTACTCATTATAAACATTTCCCATTTATATTGCTAATCTATAACATATTAGCAACTTGTACTGGTAGCTAACATATTATGATACTTTTGGTCTAAAGGAAACTATAAAAACAAACTAACCCTATTAAAAGGAACGACAATAAAAAAAAATGAAAAACGATTTATCAAAGGTAAATTGTTAATAGAGTTTTCCCTCAATAATTTATGTCCCATGTCTAACGTAAACTAGATACACATTGGAAAAGCTTGGGCTCATCAAAGAAATACTTAAACAATTGAAATGTTGTTTAGAATACATCTTGTACGCAATATCCAATAAAAATATTTTCACAATCACTTTATACAAGCTCCTTATATAGAGAAAGGAAGGCGCATACTCAAGTTCAAAAACAATGTTTCTTAAGCTATCTTTAAATGAAAAATCAGGTTCAACTGGTCTAAACTGGGGGACTAAATTAATAAGAATAAAATTAGAAGAAGCAATTTGACAGCTTGATTAAATTTGAAGAGTGTAACCTGACAGTGAAAATACCTAAACTTCTGTAGCTTCTTTATATATTACGTTTGAACCAAAGTAAAGAAAAACTTCTAACAGAGAAAATTACAACTGAGCTGAGGCAACAACACCTATGGAAAGCATCTGAATGAGTAAACTTGGAGTTGGGACTTCCAAAAGCATTAAAGAAAACCTTACGTTTACTTTCGTCCCTTTCCTTTTTAAGCTAATTGGGTATTGAAATATCTCTATTGTTTTCGAAATAAATCATTGGAAAATTTTGATTAACCAATGCTAAAACTTGAACAGAAATCCATCGGTGAAAATAAGACGTTAACTCACAACAATAGCCTGACTTATACGAAGGACGGTAAATGGTAACTAACAACGATTGGACATAATACAGTAAGTAAACATCTGGAGGATCATATGTTGGTAAACTAAAACAATTCCACGTCTCGCTTACTATTTTATAAAAGTTTGCTTAATCAATCAAGCTCTATAAATAAGTTTATCCAAAGCAACACAATCCCAAGGTAGAAATGAAATCAACTTACCTAAAATCAGAGACCTAACTCTCAGAGAGAAAGAGCACCAAATGATAATGATGAGCTTGGAAGCTCACTAGGGAAGCTTGTTGTGGAAGCTCGGGGTGAAAGCTCACTGTCAAAGCTCGCCTGGGAAATAAATTGTCAGTGACGATCGATGACAAACTGAGGAGCTCTATCGCATGAGAGGGGTGAATAGGGAAATTCTCTATTGCGTGGGGGTGAGGGAAGATCTGTCGGGGGGGTGAATGGGGAATGCGAGGGTTTTTCTTTTTCTTTTTGTGTTTATTGAGTTGCCTACCTTATTAAGACGACGTCATTTTAACAAGGTTAGGAGCTTTAAGGGACGAACTAGTAGTTTTATATGTGAAAGCCATAGACTTTTAACGACCAAAGAGTAATTTGGTCGCTAAAAATAAGGCTTTTAACGACTTATATTGTAATAGTCCGGAAAAGCAAGGGTTTTAGCAACAAATTTAAACATTCATCAGTAAAAGCCCCAAAAAATTTGCACGCGCAAGTATTTTTTCCCGAGTGAAGCTTATTGTGATGTGCAAAAACGTCGTCATAATAGGCCATCTCTAGCGACCAAGAAAAAACCACGTCGCTAAAAACTAGCTTTTAGCAATGAATTGACTTTCGTGGCTAAAACTAGTTTTTCTTGTAGTGTGTCAAAAATATATTTCTACATGGTTATTAAAAGGAAGAGGTGTACATGGCTCAACCACAGGCCTTGTGAGTTCTATACATCCCAATTATATTTGTAAACTATACAAGTCTTTTTATGGTTTGAAACAACCACTAAGAGCCTGGTTTGACAGATTCACTTCACATCTTTATAGACTGGATTTTGAAGCTTCACAAGTTGACACCTCAGTGTTTATCAAATCTTCTGTTGGTTCTACATAACATATCTACTTCTCTATCTTCATGATATAACCATCACTGAGACTTACACACACTATAAGAAAAATGACTTTTAGCGACCAAACTTTTAGCCACGAAATTAATTTCGTGGCTAAAAGTCAAATTTCATGGCTAAAAGTCTTCTATGGCGACGAAAACTTTTATTGGTCACAAAAGACTCAGATATTTTACCCAGGAACGGGAGAGAGAGAGCATAGAATTTTTCTCACGCTTTTGTCGACAAAAATTCAAATTTCATCGGTAAAAGTCATAATTACAAAAATAATCTGTCCATTAAATTAAGGGGTTAAAACTAGCCATAAATATTTGTACAAAATTACACCTCCCTCCGTCCCTCTTCCTTCCCATTATCTCCCTCTTCCTTCCCATTAATATAAGTTACTTCTTCTGAAAAGAGACCCCTCTTCTCCGTACAAAAAACATTTTTTAATAATAACGAGTAAACTATTTTGAGAGGACTCAAAGTTCACATATAATAAGCACAAGGGGATTAATCCCATAATTAAATTTTATTATAATAATTATGGACAGATCCGTCACCCATTTTCTCATTCCTTTCTTCTTAAATACCCAATTTATAAAGATGAAGCAGTTTGGACCCACGATTCTCTCCTCCTTCTCTTTCCTTTCGGACCGTTCGTGAAAGCAAAGCAGCTCTTTGGACATTTTCTTTCCCATATTTCCTGTCATCCGCAGATCTCGTTGTCTCACTAGAGCAAGGTGAGGATAGGAAGCGAAAATTCCCTGCCATTAACCAACAGTTTCATACACAAAAATGGCCTGCTTTTTTCCTAGGTTTAGCAATTTCCTCTGGTTTTTTCGTTCCCTGGGATGTAAAGGGGAAATATAAGGGTATGGATTATATATAAATTTAAGGGTATGGTTTTTTCTAGTCGAATACACGTGCCAAAAAAACAACATTTTACTTGATTAATATAACTATTTGGTATGAGAGAACTATATTTGGACATGTTAATATAAAATTATAACTTAATTCAATGATAGACATAATAATTTTGAAGAGTCATTTGATGGCAAATACTTGAATAAAATTAAAGAGGTCATCCAATTGCATTATCTAAATTATTTGATACTATCTGTTTGTACATAAATTTTTCATCCTGAACATATCTAATGGGTCAACCTGTTCTGATCGGACCCCTGTGATTATTTATCTACAACCGTCAAGTCAAGTGGCAAGACTTGGACGGACTCTTACCGCCTTGAGAATGAATTGTAGGGATACGACTTGAAAGGTTTAGGATGAGGTTCGTTGTGTCGGTCTACCGCCACGACCTCTTCAATAGGTTTTAAATGTGTCGTCCTCTCATTGAGGATGAACATAGAAACACGTGGCAGCGTCATATACGTTGACCTTACATACACTTGACAATCGTGGTTTGACCATCATAAAATTAGGGTTTACCCCCACTTTATATATAAAGAGGCTTAACACACCTATTGGGGGGGGGGGGAGATACATGAACATTTCACACACACATTTGAAGGTTCTTTCTCCCTCTCCTTCTCCTTGGCAACCCCAAGGATGTGTGTTTTTCGGTGATTGTCACTGTCTAGGCCGCTAAGAATGCTCATCCTTTCCAACCACGCTAGACCTCCATGTTCCCAAGGCTTGTCTGATGACTAGATGACTCTCCGTTTATGACCCGATACGGTTCGAAATCCATCACCGAAACAATGACGAATCCACTGGGGAGTCATCTGTCAAAGAGAAGCCTCTATGTGGAAGGTTGTTGTGTGTTTATTTCTCAAAATCAGTATTTTTTTCTTTCTTAGACATTTGGAACTCAAAATAGAAAAAATGAGCTTATGGAACTTAAATTTATTTTTTTGAAAGAATGTTTCCACTGTTTCCTTCATCCATGTTCAAAAGGAAAAAATGAGTTTCTTGTATATTTGTGTATTCGGTCATGGATTTCGTTTTGCTTTGGATGGTTGAAAAAATAATAATTTTCATAACTCAGTTCCGTCCTTGGTCTATTGCCATAGCTGAAAGTAAAAAAAGAATAGACAAAGATGTGATTCTTTAAAAATGATGAAGCAAGTGGTTTTCTCATTTCTGGAACATTATTGAGTCTGTACTTGATAGAAGAAAAGTTGCATACTAGCAAACACTTGAAGGCATTAAATAAAAAAATGGGCAACAAGTTTGGTTGTCTATGTTTTATTCTTGGTTTAGATCTTTCATGAAAATGGTTGAAAGGTTTGGAAACATTTGATCCATCTTCATCTTCACAAAATTTCTGGTTTGTTTTCAAAGCAAAATGGTGGTTTCTATAAAAATGGCCAAAAAATGGGAAAATATTGTACAGTTAAGTCAAAACCGAGAGGAAAGGGATTGAGCTTCTCCTCCTTTCAGAGGTTTATGTAGAATAGGGGAAGGGGGAGAGCCCATCTCCCCAAGACGCTGAAGACACCAGAACCTGCTGGTGTCAGCGTCTCGGGGCAGTCCCCGAGGAGCTGAAGACGCCAGCTCCTACTGGTGTCAGGAGTGAGGATCCTCACGCCTCATCCTTAGGCGTGGGAAGCCCCTCGCGCCTAATCCGTGAGAAGTCCCCACTCTATTTTTTCAACAAAAGGGGTCCTAAGGACTCCTATGACTTGTTCCATAGTCTGAGATTTCTCTCAGATGTACTGCCTTAAAACATGATCTCTTCTTACACTATAATAATAAAATAATGATATACGTTCTTATTATTCATTTGAAGAATGGATGGATACAGCAAGCCCACAAATTGTTTGAATAACGCAACGCTTAAATCAGTGTTCAAACTTGATTGTTATGCTTTCAATAAGAGGTTAATGTAATTATGGATCCACATCACTGAGAGTGACATGTCAAGATTGAACACGTGACGTCTAAATATACCCAAGTGATGTCTATGTGGCGTAACGATAAACTTCACAGGAACTATGACTAAACGTACTTAAAGTTGACAGCCCCTAAAATGTAGTATATGTCTTCGGACTTAGTGACAAATGAAGACCGTTCCTTTCCTGGGAACAATCTAGAGTTATTATCGACGAAGATTATTTATTAGTTAATTTATCATAGAGATTTATGGACTTATTATCGAGCTCATCATGGAGATACTCAAATTATCCACTGACTTATTATAGATTTTTGAGATTTATCAATCAACTAATTATGTGGGTTTCTTAACTGATTATCTATTATTTGACTCATATTGAAAGGAATATATCAATATATACATATTCCCTGTGACGTATTCTACACTATCATTTTTGTTTGGAAGATCTGCTCTCACAACCAGTTTTCTATTTGACTGGGAGATTCTCCTTCAGACCAATAATCCAGACAACAAGAATAAGGACTTATTTTCTTTGAGAATTTTATCATCCATAGCTACATTATCATTGTGAAAAGAGCTTCCAGCCTCCTCTAAGTGTGTTAGTAATAGCACATGGTGGAAATGTTTTTTATGTTGGTTCTGCACACCTATGGTAACAGAAAATAACCATGTTTGGTGCTTTAAGTAGAGTATTCCAAGTCGATTGCTACCTTGGTGACAATAAAATACCTTGATATGCGGGTCAATGATTTATCACTAAGTGCACCCGAGGTAACGACAAAATTAGCACGAGGGGTGATTTAGGACTGTTGAGTTAAAATTACCGCTAAATGCACCCGAGATGACGATAAATTACCAAGAGGGTTGACTTAGGACTGTTAAGAAAAAATCACTGCTAAGTGTACCTATTATAGGTAGCTTTGGATCGTTGAAAAGAAAAAATTGTCATTAAGCACACTCGAGATAATGAAAAACTTGTCACGAGGGGTGACTTAGAATTGAAAGACGTTTAACATCGTAATTTTTTAATTCGATTTTTGTAGTTATCAAAATAACCAGAAAACTTATAATGGGTCAGTTATCTGCGAACGCATTTAAGACGTTCCAGCAAAGTTGGCTCTTGGAATGCATTTAAAACGTTCAGCAAAGTTAGTTCCTTGAACGCATTTAAGATGTTTCAGTGAAGTTAGTTCCTAGAATGAGTTTAAGACGTTACGGTAAAGTTTGTTCCTGAAATACGTGTAAGTCATTTCAGCAAAGTTAGTTCCTAGAACGCATTTAAGACGTTTCAACAAAGATTGCTCCTGAAATGCATTCAAGACGTTTCAGCAACGTTGGCTCCTGTAATACATTTAAGACATTTTAGTAAAGTTAGATCCTGGAACACGTTTAAGATGTTTCAGCGAAGTTAGTTATTGGAATGCGTTTAAGACATTTCGACGAAGTTTGTTCCTAAAATAAGTGTAAGACGTTTCAACAAAGTTAGTTCTTAGAATGCATTTAAGATGTTTCAGCAAAGATTCTTCATGAAACACGGTTAAGAGGTTTCAGCAGAAATTGTTCCTGGAATGAATTTAACACGTTTCAGCGAAATTTATTCCTGAAACGCACTTAAGATGATTCAGAGAAGCTTGTTCCTAGAACGCGTTTGAAACATTTCAGTAGAGTAGGACCCTGGGATGCGTTTAAGACGTTCAATAAAGTTTGTTCCTGAAATGCAATAGAGACAGTTAAGCAAAGGTAGTTAGGTATAATTTAGCCGTTATTGCAAATCCTTTCAAAGAGGAACTTGGCCGCCATAACGTGTTTGAAATACACAAGATGTTTTAACTGCCATGATTAGATTTTCTCTTGGGTAATATGTTTCCTTGATGTTATGTTGCGTTGGTTAAATTCCTCTCTGATGAGTTTTTCTCAATTAGTTCTCTCATATCGTTAATATTGGAAAGCGATGGTAATGACTCAGATTAATTATCTCTAGTAATGTTAAATATGAACGTATCGTTGAGACGTATGTCATATATGACCATGATATAGTTAAAGAATGTTGTTTGACTCTGTTAACTTGTTGTGATATATTGACATCTGAACATACATCTTGAACATGCATATGATATAAATTTTATCATACATATTCACTCGTGCTAACATTGAACATAAAGTTGTGCATTGCTAGTGTGTGTATATTTTTCAGCTAGTCATTCTTCAGTGAACATCGCCATGATCAAACTTTTTATCGAGTCAGGCTCGCCGTTGTCAACTACTTCTTGCATCTCCTATTGGAAGCTAAATGAAAGCAATTGATATATCATCACATCCAACTGGGGGCTACAACAATGAAAATGACCCTGCACGACTGATTTAGTGAAGAAACATTTGTCATCACAATTGAACCTCTCCTAATTCGGTGGCTCATCAAGTAAGACGCAACACACATCGAGACTATGTGCAAGTTCAAGTGCTACACATTTGAACTTGCACATGTGGCTAATGTTTATACATGAATTTTTCATGCTGGGCATACCCAATGGGTACACCCACCCTGATCGGACCCCTGTGATTATTTACCTACAACCGTTAAGTCAAGTGGCAAAACTTGGACGGGCCCTTACCGCATTGAGAATGAATTGGAGGGACACGATTTGATAGGTTTAGGATGAGGTTCGTTGTGTCGGCCCACCGCCACGACCTACTCAGTAGGTTTTAGATACGTCGTCCTCTTATTGAGGATGAACATAGAGACACGTGGCATCGTCCTATACGTTGGCAATACATACACTTGATAACGTTGATTGATCATCATAAAATTAGAGTTTATCCCCACTTTCTATATAAAGAGGTTTAACACTCCTATTGAAGGGGGGGAGATACATGGATATTTCTTCACCCACACATTTGGGGGCTCTCTCTCCCTCTCCTTCTCCTTGGCAACCCCAAGGAGGTGCGTTTGCCGGCTGTTGTCACCGTCTAGACCGCTAAAGATGCTTATCCTGTCCTCCACACTAGATCTCCATGTTCCTAAGACTTTTTCGATAACTAGACGACTCTCCTTTCATGACCCGATACGGTTCAAAATCCATCACTGAAACACTATCTATATGCTAAGTTTGTCAGATTACTAAACAAAAATCAGTTGATATGTCTACTTTATATTGCATAACAAAATTAAAAGGAAATATAGAATAAATAAATGAAAAGGAATTTAAATTAATATGTACTAATATCAGATGACATTTACTTCCAATATGATAAAAGAATTGTGTATTTCATTAAAAGTTGATAGCCATATAAGCAGAAAAGGGAAGCGGAAAAAAAGATACAACAATCACATAAAATAGACATGAAAAACCTATCATCCTCACTAATTAAAGAATTCTCTAACATAACAATATCATAAAAAAAGTATCTACATGTACCAAAAAACAAAATATTGCCACTTATGATGCTATGTCATAACCTTTTGTCTTAATGATATATTATTAATTTTTATCATGTTCTTTCAAAAATGTCTAGGCTAAGAATTTAAAAATATTACTGGATACTTAGTGTTAAGTGATAACTTCTCTCATTTTATTGATAAAGATTAACTTATTAATAATAAAAAATAAATAACAAAATATTAAGAAATGGAATGGCAATATAAATTGAGAGATGAAAATTTATTTTCTTTTTAATTAGGAGATGAATAGTTAGAAACATAAAGAGTAAATTTTACATAGCCATATATTTTTACCGTGGCCAGAAAATAGAGAGATTGATTTCACTTTCTAATTTCTTAAATAACTACTATACTTTCAATTTGACGGGGGAATGTATGATGATTCAATGAGTTTTAAAATAATCTCTCATATATATAAAGTCGGGTACGGACAAGTCGGGTATGGACACTTTGCATAATGTGAGGTGTGTCCATACCCCCAACTTTGACATGTGTTATAAATATTGTTTATTTTAAAATATTGTTTATTTTATTTAACTTATTCATTTAAATATATATTATCTATAATTCATTCATTTAAATATATTTATTATCATCTACAACTTATTGATTTAATTAAATATATTTATTATTTTACATAGAAATGTTGTCTTAGATGTTTGTAATAGGAAGAAAATTTTAATTGAGATAAATGAATAGCTACATACCTGAAAAAATAGTTACATGCACTTTCGCACCTTTGTCTGGAGAAAATATCTAAAAAAAAAAAAAATCAATAGCCAGTTCTAAACGGTATAAAAAAATACAACATAACATGTAAGGAGTATCAAAACTTACAAACTAATCAGACCATATAATTTTCCCATATTTAAACACTATTAAAAATTTACCTTTAAATTACCTATACCAATTCTTCACTCGCTTCCTCCTTTTCACATTTTAATCTTCTTTGATTATCACTTTTTTATTGTTTAATTTACTGAAAAGTGAAAAAATTATAGAAATACAATCATTATCTAACAATTTCACGATTCCCATTTACCATTCAACATCCTAATAATTCAAGATTTCTAGAAGCTCATATGCTAATGATTGCACGAACATCATGGTTTGGTTCAGCCTACAAAATTAACTGAAGAAAATCAAAGACTCAACCTTGCATAGTATTAAAAAAGCATTAACTTAACAACAGAAACATACATATTAAGGGGAGTGAGACCACCCATAAGCGCATAAACTTACAAAACTTACATTTCAACTGCATAAAAATTAAAAATTAAATAAATTTTCACAGAAACTTCAGTGTTGTTTAATTATATCGAGAGTTGTATAGTAAATTGGTGCAACAAGAGAGAGTGACTACCTCCGGCGAATGCCATATGCTTTTCTCTAGGAAAATTCAGAGATAATTGAAATGTGAAAAAGAGTAAGTCGGTTGGTTTATGTGGAATGGAGAAGTAATTGGTAAAGGTCAATTTTTTTCCTAGACAAAGGTGAATGTGGCTATTTGTTTTTCAAGGGACGCGGCTATTCATTTGCCTCATTGAAAATATTCCTCCTATTACAAACATCTAAGGCAATATTTGTATGTAATATAATAAGTGTATTTAATTAAAGCAATATGTTATGGATAATATAATAAATGTATTTAATATAATAAATGTATTATGTTATGGATAATATAATAAATGTATGTAATATAATAAATGTATTATGTTATGGATGATAAATGTATTTATATGAATAAGTTAAATAAAATAATTAATATTTTATAATATGTCAAAGTTGAATATGGATACTTATTGTAATGAGGGATACTTAATTATATATATATATAATAAATTTTAGTTACGGGATTCCCCTTGTGCTTATTAGATGTGGATTTTGAGTGGCTGACAACAATTTACTTATTATGAAAAAATATTTTTTTTGTATGAAAAAGATGAGTCTCTTTTCAGTGTTGAGAAGTTATATTAATGGAAAGGAAGGGCGGGATGAGTATTTTTGTACCCAAAAAATGTGCAGTTAATTTTAACCCTTAATTTAATAGAATTTGTATTTTTGTAATTTTTTCAAATTATAAGGGTATAAAAAAAATTAGAGATCAAAATAGGAAAATCATTTAAAATAGAAATATCACATAATATCTCTCATAAATGTCCTCCTAACAAGAGAACTTCATCTCCAAAGAATTCTTGAGGCATCAAATTGTAACGTAAAATTTTGTATCAATGGTGTGTTATTAAGAATCAAATCCAATATAGTGACCTATTTCCAATGTTTTGTTTTATTTCATATATTTTTTTTTACCAATTTTCACTTTTGATAATATTCTAAGAATAATCAATTAAGTTCAAATGAGCAGTTCAAATGAGCAGATGTACAATCATGGAGGGATGGAATTAGTTGATCCATAGTACCATAGCGCACTCATAAACATGAATCTATGCCAAAATGAAAATGTTTATTGGCATGAAGACGTCAGAAAGTCAGATTCATAAGATAAGAATGTATCGATGTAAAATTATAGATGAAATTTCGATATATGTTGCTATAACTTATGAATTCTATTCAATATCAAAATTTATGAAATTTTGATGTAACCTTTGTTGAAACTAAAGCAAATAAATAATAATTGATAAACTAAATTTAATTTTTTTAAGTTAAAATGTAAAATACATCTTTACACTTTGATGAAACTATAAACTATACCCCTACACTTTTTTTCATATTTAATACCCATGTACTTTGACTAAACTATAAAATATACATTTCGTAACATTTTTTTGTTAAATTTAACAAAAAAGTTAACTCCATCCATTTCCATCAATTTTCCTCAATTTCCTCCATTATTTTCCTCCATTTTCATCCATATCCCCTTATTTTTAAGCCCTCCTTTTCACTTTCAATACATTTTTCATATCCGATTTTTTACTTTCCTTTAATGATTTTTTTTACTCTATTCTTAAAAAAATCAGCTTCATTCATACTGTAATGAATTTTACTACGTTCTTAAAAAAATCTGCTTCATTCTATAAAAAATCTGGTACTCAAAAAATAGTTCATCATAAAAAAATCTGCTACTCAAAAAATGGTTCATCATAAAAAAATCTGCTACTTAAAAACTTTTCATTATAAATTTTCAATAAACTAAGTTATATTTTTATTTTTTCTAATCATATGAATTATACATTTGTAATTTATTTTTAATAGAAAAATTGAGACTTTAGGTTCAGTTCAATAAAAAATTTAAAGAATGAATAAAAGGTTTGAATTACATTTGCCATATAACAATCTTCACTACCTATCATGAATTTTTTGGAGAGTCAAGTTCCATTATATCCTATAGAAAATGTCATTAAAAAATGAAGAGTCTTTTTACATAATTTGAAAAGAAAAATAAATTTTGGAGAGACGATGAAGAAATTATAATATTATAGTAAAAATGAATTAAAATACAAAAACTCTCTCAAAATTCTCTACGATTACAACGATCCAAAATAGAAGCAATTTATAAGTAGAACTACCCACCAAAAAAACCTCCAAGTAATAGAGATTATATTTTTAATCATATGAATGAAGTAGATTTTTTAAGAATAAGCAAAAAATTTTCATTACAGTATGAATGAAGCAGTTTTTTTAAGAATAAAGAAGTTTTTTTTAAGAATAAAACAAAAAAAATCATTAAAGGAAAGCGAAAAAATCAGATCTAGAAAATATATCGAAAGTAAAAATAAAGGCTTAAAATGAGGGAAAATTGAGAAAAATAATGGAGGAAATTGATAGAGTTAATTTTTCTGTTAAATTTAACCAAAAAAGTCACTAAGGGTATATTTTGTAATTTAGTCAAAATGTAGGGGTATAATAATATAAAAAAATTATAAATGTATAGTTTACAGTTTCATCAAAGTGTAGTGATGTATTTTACATTTTAACCTTTCTTTTAATATAAAAAGGGTGATTATATTTTTCTGATTACAGTCAAGTTGTAAAATTTGGTATTTTACGTGTCATATTCTATTATTTCTCAGTATGTAGTTTAAACAATAATAGGGTTATAATGTAGAACATCACTGACATTAATGTGTCCCTTGAAAGAATATAGAAAAAATTATAGTTTAACTCTCAAAATATCAAGAATTTACAATCTCATTAAATTTAATTTTTTAAGCGTTTAATTAAAACCCTAAATTATTTAAGAGTTTCCTTTCGAACCTTCTGTAAAATAGCATCAAATTTTTCATCATTAATTACAAATCTATGTAGTTTTAATTAGGGGTGTAAGGAAAACTGACCAAACCGTAAAAGCCGATCGAACCGGACCGAACTTCATCGGTTCAGGCAGTTTTGTCACTTATGACAGTTCAGTTCGATTACAGAAGTAGAAAAATATGATGGTTCGATTAGGTGTTCGATTTTTGTGAAAAAACCGCACTGAACCGAACTGAACACACTTCTATATATAGCCCATTTGCTCAAATTTTTTCTCATTCACTTCATGCAGCCTCACCCTAAGCCTCCCTCCCTCCCTCCCTCGTCGCAAAATCACAGAGACACAGACCTACCCTCATCGTAAAATCGCAGAGACACAAGCTAAATGCTCTCTCTCTCTCTCTCTCTCGAGCACAACATCTCGTAGTCACCGAGATGCTTCGTCGTAGACCCAGCATGACGGCTACCATTGTCGCCGTTGTCGTCACTACAACTGTCACGATTAGGTCCTCCTTTACTTCGCTGGCCACCGAACAACCTTTCTTCAGAACTCCATCGTCACAAAGCCACAGGTTTTCCACCCACTTACCGTCATAGCAGAGCCAACGAAGAAACCGCCAACTTTCTAGATCTCAGTTCATCACTTTTTCAGATCTTAAGTCTCAATTTTTCTAAGGTTTAATTTTTATCAGTTAGCCTCGTCTCTCTCTCTCTCTATTTCTTTCTCTCATTGTCCCTCACTTTCTGTGTCTATTTCTCTGTGTGTCTCTAGGACCTAAATTATATATATTTTCTATGTATTCTCTGTTGTTTCTGTAAATATCTTGTATTCTCAGTTGAAATGCAAATCTGTCAAAGACTTAGTTGAGATTGATGTTGGTTTTTTATCTGTTGGCGATTTGGTTGAGTTTAGTTAGAAATTAGGTTGAAATTTGATGAGTTTTCTTCTTTACTTTACATGTTACGGTCTGGTTCGATTTTATTATTTTTGAGCGGTTCCGTTTGGCTCAGTTTTTTTAACATTGAGCGGTTCGGCTCGGTTTAAAATGATATGTTCAGTTCGGCCCAATAAAATCCCTTAAAATGAGCCAAACCGAACCGCTTACGCCCCTAATTTCAACACGCTCAAAACTATTTCGTTTAGGTAATCAAGTGACTTCCTCTTTCTTTGTTCTCAACTTATTAATCTCACTTCTTCTTCGTTTGAAGCTTCTTCTTGAATATATATATCAGACGGGAACATACCGAAACATCCAATGATAGATGTAATGTACTAAATATTCTAAAAAAATGTTATCTCCACCGTTTATTAAAAAATAAGTTTGCTTTTAGGTTGAGAAAAAATAACTAGAAAATTCACTTGATTTTATTTAAATGAAGTAATTGTATGTCTTAAAACTACTTCATTTTGCAGTTGATGACAACATTTGTAGGGGTGTTTAAGGTTTGGTTTGGCAATAAAATCGAACCAACTGTTCATGTCAAAAGAATTGAACCGAACTAAACCGTAAGTCTCGATTTGGTTATTCGGTTCAGTATTGTCAATTAAAAAAAATTTTAAATAATTTTTAAATGATATTATTGAAAAATAATCATATAAAATAAAAGTTTTGTTTCGGTTCGGTTCGGTTTGATATGAAATTATCTAGAAAAACAAAAGACTAATATGAATTTAATGTTTCGATTGGGTCAGTTCAAAAATCACCAAAAATTTGAACCGAACTGAACTTTCGGTTCTCTCATTTTCCCGAATCAAACATATATAAATGATCGATCGAACCGATCATTTTCGGTTCGGTTTGGTCAGTTGAGTAAAATAATTTTTACCCCTAAACATTTGATGAAAGTCTCCAATTGAACTTTTAAATAGTTTATGATTTTATTTGTAACGTTCAAAACTTTAAGAATTAAAATATGAGTTTATGATAGTTTAAAAGTGTAAAGTATGTAATGTTAAAGAAAAGCTTAAAGAGAATAGTGTCTAAGAAGTAGAGTTGATATCTTTACAATTCTCACCCTCAGTTGAGCACCTTAGCTACTATCAACTGATATCAAACTGATATTAGTTTGACAACAACTAATAAACTGATATTAGTTTATTAGTTGGTTAGTCGTTTAGCCTCTAAACTTTAATATATTAGTTGTTTACACAATTGTGAGCTCTCTATTGGATATTAGCTTGTAATCAACTCTCCTATAAATACATAAGAACTCAGTTTCATGAATGTAGGTGAGTCCTGATATTTTGTCAGTAACTCTAGTCTCTCTACTCTCTTCTCTACTTGTTGAAGAAAGAAAAGCTGCAGCCTCAAAAGAAAATCTTCATCATAGGCAAAAGAGGGAAGCAGGACAGAGACTTTCACCAAACATAGTGGGTGTCTAACCATTTCTGGTAAAAAATGATTTCAGGCTTCAAGTAGGCATCCGTTGGAATCATAGAAGATCATAGGCAACTGTTAGAATCATTTGTATATATACATCCTCCCTCATTGTAAACAAATATAATTTTTCCTTCAATAAAAAGATCAGAACCAGAAAGGTTCATCATTTCTACAACTCATCATTTTCCCTTCAAGATCAGAACCAACAGGTTTATCATTTCAACATGGTATCAGAGCAGTGATTCTGAGAACCAACACATATGGCAGTACCATCAACCTCCGGCCAGCTTCACCACCATGACACCAATCCCAGACTAACCTCCATCCTGCTCACTGGCCACAACTATATACCGTGGGCCAGGGCGGCTCGGGTGAGCCTGAAAGGAAGAGGCAGACTGGGCTTCGTAGACTACAGTAAGCCAAGATCAGACCGAAACTCAGAGGAATGAGACATCATGGACAACCAGGTAATGACCTGGATAACTAATTCAATAGACCCAAAACTCAGTGAAATTTTTTGTTTTTGTGAAACAGGACAGGAACTCTGGGAAGAAATCCGGAGCAACTATTGTGAACAAAAAAAATTTGCGCAAGTCTTTGAACTTAAATGAGAGATCTCCCAAGCAAAACAGGGGGACAGATCAGTACCGGAGCTAACCAGGTTTTTAAAATATAAGTTCAAAGAACTTGAAACCCTGAGACCGATGACCACTGACTTGAAGGAACTCCAAGAACGGGCTGAGTAGGATATGGTTTACCACTTCTTGACGGCTCTCGACTCAAGCTACGAAGCATTCCGAGCTCAGATCTTGTTGTCGACAGAGAAGCCAACTTTTGCCACGGTCTCAGCCATGGTTCAAAGAGAAGAAACCAGGCGACGAGTAATTAGTACCAGAGATGACATGGCGGAGGCACTAGCCATGGTGACCCACGGCTTCCTCCGAAACCCTAACCCTAAGGAAGGGGGAAGACACGGACAACCAGGCGAGCAAGTGAAATGCAGCCACTGCCGAAAGGAAGGGCACACCGACGATCGGTGCTGGAACCTGCACCCTCATCTCCGGCAAAACCAGAGAAAGTTCCAGAACGAGCGAGGGAGCTGCGCGAAAAGTAACAAGCGAGGAGGCTCCGTCAAAACTTTCCCCTTTTATACCGAGGGTTTCAGTGGAGCGGGTCACGGGTCAGGACCTGACCCAGACTGCAGGGCACACAAGATAGATGGACCCGATTCGGGCAATGGGTACCGACCCGATCGAATTGAAGAAATAGACCGATCCGGATCCATTAGAGCAGACCTGCACCCAGACAACAACGCACAGATGGCTACACTGCTCAAACAATTCGGAGAATTTTTGCGCGATACCTCAGGTTCATCCATTTGCAATACTGTCAATTATTTTTCTAAATCTGCAAATTTTTGTCACAACTTAGAACACTGGATAATAGACTCTGGTCCCTCTGACCACATGACTTATAACAAAAAAAATCTACACAGTCTCACTAAATTAGAAAAACCACAACACGTGACGGTAGCCAATGGAAATAAAGTTCCAATTTTTGGCACAGGGTCGACCACACTCTTCACAAAAACCTCTAACAACGTACTTTGTCTATCCAATTTTAACTCTAATCTCCTATCCGTCAGTAAAATAACCAAAGACTTAAACTACAATGTTACCTTTTCACCTGACAAAGTAATTTTTCAGGATCGAGTCACCAGGAGGAAGATTGGTGAAGGAAAATTTAGAAACGGTCTGTACTACTTAGAAGATACCGACAAAACATGTCTGGCCACCTCCAGTACAGTACAAAAATACAAAATATTACATTGGAGATTCGGTCATCCCTCTGACAAAATCCTACACAAATTACTTAGTTGTAATTCAGACTCTAGCAGTTGCTCAGTCTGCAAACTCTCAAAACAAACCAGGTTACCCTTTCCACTAACTAGTAGTACGACAAAACGATGTTTTGAATTAATCCATTCTGATGTTTGGGGACCTGCCCCAGTTGGCTCATATAATAAATTCAAATATTTTGTTACATTTATTGATGATTTCTCTCGCACCACATGGTTATATCTTTTGAAATCAAAAAATGAAGTCTTCAGTCGTTTTCAAGAGTTCAACAAGTTAGTCGAAACTCAATTTGAAACAACCATAAAAATCTTTAGCTCTGACAATGGAACCGAGTATACTAACAACACATTTTTTGAGTTCTTTAAACAAAAGGGTATACGACATCAAACCACCTGTATCCACACCCCACAACAAAACGGTGTCTCAGAACGCAAAAATCGACACCTTCTTGAAATGACTAGAGCTCTCCTCCTCCAAAATAACGTACCCAAACGATACTGGTCGGACACAATACTCACAGCAACATACCTTATCAATCGATTACCCAGTGTAAAATTGCAACTGAAAAGCCCTCTAGAAATTCTCAAGGGTAGGGAAATTAATCTTGATCACATACGAGTATTCGGATGTACATGCTACGTACACATTCCAAAACTTGATAAATTGGACAAAACCTCAGTCAAAACCCTATTTTTGGGGTATTCCGCTGAAAAAAGGGGTATAAATGCTACGACCCAATAAACCATAAACTCTACATCTCACGCGATGTACAATTTTTAGAACTAGAATCCTATTACCCAAAGGACTCCGACAATCATAACCACCACCAAACGTTTCCGCTACCTAACAGTATTATTTCCTCCGATATCATAAGACAGGAACAGGATACCACATCAACCGCGCCTGAGACAACTACCTCAGGGGGAGCAACTGATGAGGCAGTTTTCACTGATGAAGCAGTAATCATAAGAAGATCAACAAGGCAAACTCAACCCCCAGCAAGATTAAAAGACTACGTGTCCCATCAGGTTCTATACCCTATCCAAAATTTCCTATCTTATGCTAAAATCTCTAATATCCACAGGGCATACTTGGGAAAAATTGATGAAACAGATGAGCCAAAAACCTATCAAGAAGCCCAACTCGACCCTAAATGGAGAAAGGCGATGAATGAAGAACTCTTAGCCTTGGAAAAAAATGAAACTTGGGACATAATCCCACTACCCAACGGGAAGAAACCCGTAGGATGTAAATGGGTCTACAAGACCAAATACAACAGCAACGACACTATTGAGAGATATAAAGCCCGACTAGTTGCCAAAGGCTTTACTCAGACATATGGAGTGGATTACCAGGAGACGTTCGCTCCAGTAGCAAAAATGAACACAATCCGAGTGCTACTTTTTGTTGCCACCAACCTCAGCTGGGAACTATATCAAATGGATGTAAAAAACACATTTCTCCAAGAAAATCTGGAAGAAGAAGTGTATATGTCCCTACCTCCAGGACACGAAAAAGCAACGCACCCATCTCTGGTATGTAGATTAAAGAAGGCTATCTACGGCCTGAAACAGTCACCAAGGGCATGATATGGAAAATTAAGCATGTCTCTTTTAAAGATTAACTTCGTCAAAAGCACGGCTAACTCATTTATGTTCGTCAAACACACGAACAACTCCACCACTATTGTTTTAGTCTACGTAGATGACATTATCATCACCGGAAATAACCACGATGAACTATGGAGTGTTCAAGAATTTCTAAAAGGAGAGTTTGATATTAAAGATCTAGAAAAACTAAAGTACTTCCTCAGGATAGAAATAGCTCACTCGAAGAAGGGATTGTTTCTATCTCAAAGAAAATATATCTTAGACTTGTTAAAAGAAACAGGCATGATAGGGGCAAAACCTGCTAGCACACCAATGGAAACCAACATGAAAATAGGACTGAATGATAGCAAACCAATAATTGATATAAGCCAATATCAGAGACTAGTAGGAAAACTAATTTATCTAACGGTCACAAGACCAGATATCACTTTTGCAGTTAGCGTTATCAGTCAATTCATGCACGCACCCTGCACAAATCATCAGGCAGTCGTAGAAAGGATACTCAGATACCTTAAAGTAACACCCGACCAAGGGATATGGATGAAGAGAACCGGGGCAAACTCCGTTGTTGGATACACTGATGCTGACTGGGCATGTAGTTACGATAGAAAACCTACAACTGGCTTTTGTGTCTTTGTAGGTGGGAATTTAGTGACCTGGAAGAGCAAGAAACAAACTGTTGTAGCAAGGTCAAGTGCAGAGGCAGAATACAGAGTCATGGCCTCCATTGCTAGCGAACTCACATGGATTAGACATCTCCTTCAAGACATGAAGGTCGAGATAAGAAAACCGATAGAGATGCACTGTGACAACCAAGCAGAACGTCATATTGTAATGAACCCCGTTTTTCACGAGAGAACCAAACATATTGAAGTGGACTGTCATTTCATAAGAGAGAAAGTACAGTCTGGAGAAATCACCATTCCCTTTGTACGTAGTGAAGACCAGCTAACCGACATCTTCACCAAAGCCCTTGACAAAAATAACCTCCAAAGAACACTTGACAAGTTAGGCTCGATCAAACTATACGAACCCAACTTGAGGGGGAGTGTTGAAGAAAGAAAAGCTGCAGCCTCAGAAGAAAATCTTCATCATAGGCAAAAGAGGGAAGCAGAACAAAGACTTTCACCAAACACAGTGGGTGTCTAACCATTTCTAGTAAAAATGATTTCAGGTAAAGAATACTGTAACTCTAAGCAAGGAATACTGTAACTCAAATGATCATTCACAACAGATAAGAAAGGGAGTGATTCCATTGTTGGCTACTATGATAGAATGAGAAGGCCATCATAAGGTCTAGCTGCAGCAGGGCTAAACATCAGAAGTCATTATTGATCTCATATGTGCTAAATGGCCTTGGATCATGATTTAATCTGGTAGTAAAAAATATCACAGCAAGAGAAGAAGATCTTAGTTTGGAGGAAGTGTGATCTTTTCTTATGGTTCATGAAAGCAGATTGGAGAAACAATATCTAAAAATGGTGACAAACCTTAAGATGAGTGCCAATGTTGCTACAAACACAAATATCAAAAGAACACAAAATTGTCCATTGTAAAACGGTGGCAAAAACTTTAATAAAGGACATAATTAGCCAAATAGAGTAGGGTTTTAATGGCAGAAGAGGAGAAGAGTCTTTGTTAAAGGAAATAATAGGGTCATATATCAACTGTGAGCAAAACCTGGCCACATGCAATTATCTACTATTACATGTATGAAAATAACACTTTTCATGGACAGAACAACATACAACTGTAAAATACTTGCTAAAACTCATGACCCTCAGCTTACGTGGTCTTACCGGCAACTTACATAGCAACTCCTGAGACAGTCAATGACATGCCTTGGTTTGTTGCAGTACAACAACCAATCATATCATTATTGATCTTGGTAACCTCAACATAGCACATGAGCATGAAGGTAATGAAAACTGGAAATTGAGAATGGTAAGTAGCTTATTATTTCTCATGTTGGCTCTTCTTTATTGCCTCTTCCTAGTAAAAACACCTCTTTAAAACTAAAAATAGTTCTTAGGGTGCTATAGCTTAAGAAAAACATAATCTCAATTTCTAGACTAATTCAGGATAATGATGTGTTTATTAAGTTTTAATTTGATCCTTGTTTGATGAATGACAAAACAACAAGAGCAATCTTATTGCAGGGAATACTTGAAGGGGGACTGTACCTGATCACTTATCCTAAAAATAGAGAACCACCAACTCTCAGTTGTAACATTCAGAGTAGTCAATTTACTTCTAAAGATTTCTCATTGTCTAATTCCATAAAGAGCCTTGTAAAAAGAACCTACGAGCTTCCTAGTGTTTTGCTTTCTAAATCCGTCAATCTTGATAAAAATGCTAATTGTAAAGTTTCAATTCCCATTCTGAATAAAACGAGACTCTTATTTTGTAACTTGAGTGAGCAGTTAAATTTTCTTCTTCTCTTGAGATATCATCTAGCTTGAATCATAGATATGACACTTATACAACATTATGTATAGCTAAAAATGACACATTATCTGTGCATGAATCTGATTTACGCGTGAACAATGTAAAAATTCATCTTAAAGTACGACACCAAAGACTATGCCATCCCTCATTAAAGGTTTTAACTCAAGTTCTTCAAAAAAATCCTTGTTTTATTATAAAAACTATTAGTTCAATTCATCACTTTGTGAATGCTGTCAAAGACGCAAAAATCATGTTTTACCCTTTCCACTTCTAAAACAGTATCTCTGAACTCCTTTGATCTGATTCATGTTGATCTGTGGGGACTTGTCCCATATCTGTCAAAAGAAGGTTTTAGGTGCTACATTTTCTTTCTTAATGATAATTCCAAGTTTGCTTGGTTATATCCATTAAAACTAAAATCAAAAGCCATAGAAGTTTTTGTCATTTTCAAAACCATGGTGGAGAAACTACTTCAAAAAACAAATACAATGATTAAGTTAGATTGCGAAAGATAGTTTATGCATTTTGCCAAATTCTTCCAAAGCCAAGAAATGATGTTTAAACACTCATATTCTCATATCCATAAGAAAAATGGATAAATAGAAAGGAAGCGTAAATATGTAGTGGAAATAGGACTCACTCTCGTAGCTTAATCTTCCACGCCTTTATCCTTTTGGTGGGAAGCCTTTCGAACTTCTATATATTTGATTAATAGGATCCCTACTCCTACCTTAAAACATTTGTCTCCTTAGTAGAAACTGTACAACCAGAAAGTGAGTTATCTCTCCTAAAAGCCTTTCAATGTGTATGTGATCCTTACTTAAGACCTTATATCTTGTAAAAGTTAGATTTTCACCTAGATTTGTGTCTATTTTAGGCTATTCAAATGAACAAAATGTTATAAATGTGTGCATAAATCAGGAAAGGTGTATGTCTCAAAATGTTATAAATGTTAATGGCATGTAATAACTAGTAACAATTCTAATCTACTGTATAAAGTGGTGACATACTTGAATAACACATTTGCACTCAATGATTTAGGATCTATACATAATTTTTTAGGAGTTGAGGTGTTTAGAGACAAGAATAGTCTATTTTGTCTCAAACCAAGTATATAATATAATTTCTTAAGAGGACAAACATTGAATGAGAAAAATCTACTCAATCACTAGGTTGTGTTTCAACTATTCTCTCGATCTCAGTAGGTGAACATATGAAATATATAACCTTATTCATAAGCACAGTTGGGGCTCTACGATATATTTCCTTAAATAAACCTGACATTGACTTCATGGTAAATAAGTTGAGTCAATTTCTGTATAAACCTATTGAATTTCACTGGTTGGCCTACAAGAGGATACTCATGTACCTAAAGGGCATTATCACAGAAGGATTTCACCTCAAACCTTCAGCTTCACTGGTTTTACAAGCCTACACATATGTAGATTGGGCAGGAAGCCTAGATGATGATAGATCTAATGGTGCCTACATGATTTTTTCAGGAGGTAATTTATTATCTTAGTCCTCTAAGAAACAAAATGTAATTGCTAGATCTAGTGTGAAAATTAAATATAGATCCATGTCTAATGTTGTAATAGAAATTACCTGGTTTCAAAGTCTACTATCTGAATTATGCTTTCCTTTGATACAACCACCAATTTTATGGGTTGATAACATAAGTGTAATTGCACTAGCCTCAAATCTATTTCTATATGCCAGAACCAAGCACATAGAACTTGATATACATTTCATCAGGGATAAAGTTCACAATAGACAATTGGACATATGTTTTGTTGCTTTTGTGGATCAACAAGCAGACTTCCTCACTAAAACCTTGTCTATTCTAAGTTTTTTATATCTTAAATCCAAGCTCAAGATGATTCCATCCCCCTTTCACTTGAGGGAAGATGTTAAAGAAAAGCTTAAAGAGAGTAGTGGCTAAGAAGTGTAGTAGATATCTTTACGATTCCCTCCCTCACTCGAGCACCTTAGCTACTGTCAACTGATACCAAACTAATATCAGTTTGATAGCAACCAATAAACTGATTATTAGTTTATTAGTTGGTTAGTTGTTTAGCCTCTAAACTCTAATCTACTAGTTATTATAGAATCATGAGCTCTATATTTGATATTAGCTTGTAAGAACTCTCCTACAAATACTTGAGAAGTCAGTCTCACTAATGTAGGTGAGTACTTATACTTTGTCAGTAACTCCACTCTCTCTACTCTATTCTATACTTTACCTTCTTTCTATTTTGCTATCAAGATTTATAGTTTGAAGCTTCTTCTCGAACATATATTAGAGGGGAACATATAACAACATGCACTGATAGATCAAATGTACTAAATATTTTAGAAAAAAATGTATCTCAATCGTGCATTGAAGAATGAGTTTGCTTTTAGGTTGAGAAAAAAAACTAGAAAATTCACTTGATTTTATTTAAATGACTTAATTTTATGTCTTAAAACTACGTCATTTTGCAGTTGATGATGAAACATTTGACAAAAGGTTCCAATTGAACTTTTAAATAGTTTATGGTTTTAATAGTAATGTTCAAAAGTTTGAGAATTAAAATATGAGTTTATCATAGTTTAAAAGTTCAAACTGTATAATTTTCTCTCTCTAATTGACTAAAGTTTCGAAACGTTCTTTACTGAAGAATAAGTGTCTAGGTTTAAAGAAGAAAAGGAAGTTCACTTGATTTTACTTAAACAAAGTAACTTTTACTTGTCTTATAACTATGTCATTTTGCCGCCGATGATAGAAAGTTTGATGTTAGAGCAGTGGCAAATCCAAGATATTATTTTACACTACAAGAAAAACCTAATATTGCGACAGTTATACGGTGATGGTTTGTTTAACCGTCATTAATTGTTTAAAAGGAGAAGTAATTATGACGATTTACCTAACTGTCACAAATGTGGGATCTATTCCGACGGTTTTATGTAATCCGTCAAAATTGGTTATTATATGCCGACGGTTTTAGTAAACTGTCGGGAATAAACCATAAATTGTGATGGTTTAGGTTAACCGTCAGGATAGAGGTGCTTGTTGGACCTTTTGTTGTGACAGTTTGGCCAAACCGTTACATTTGGATGAGAAACTCGGTCGTCTTTACTGACGGTTCAGCGAAACCGTCAGGATATGATCTATTGCTACGGTTTTAAAAATCATAGTAATAGAAAAACCCTAAATTAATTCTCACAAACCCGTGCAGCTTCTTCACCATTTTCCTTACGATAGGCTTGTGGTCCTGCCTTCCCCTTCTTCACGTAGCAACGAACTTTGACAACAAGCGTGTACGGTGGTCATCCTTGCTAGCGTAGCTCAGGCTCGATCTCAGCCTCGTGGTCTTCGTCTTCTGTGTCCTTCTTACCATAGCTCAGCCAGTGGTCCTCACATCTTCTGCGAACTTCAACAGGCAATCTCAGCCCCAATAGAGGTAGCTCAACCGTCACTCCCTAATTCCCTATTATTCTTTAAATTTCTGTTATATTTTACATTTCTGTGATGGGCTTTGAATTTAGTTTGGTTTGTTGAGATTTTTTATCAAATGAAAAAGAAAAAGAGAAAAAGGACTTGAGGGATTCTTGGTTTCTGATTCATCGAGGGAGATTGAGAAATGAATGAAAAATTGATAGGTTTCTGTTTTTTGGTTAAGCTTATGATTATGGTTTCATTCGTCTATTTTTTTTGTTGTTGGAAATTTAATTCTTTGCATGATGAAAGCTTAATATTGGTGAGTATTGAGATGTACAGTAGTGTTGTCATCTTATAATAAATCCATTGATGTAGGAAATTAGAATCATGGGTGTTCAACATGTTTGTTGAGTGCTTTTAGGGTGTTCGATATGTTTGTTCAATGCTTAGATTTTTTCATTCTTATGAGCTGTTGATAATTGATACCAAGGATCATGCTCAATTATTTTAAATCATTTTTAGCACCTGCTGCTGGGTAATTATTTTTCACTTACTTGAAGACTTACATTACTTAATTATAACATGATTCGGACAGCTGAAGATTCATTTATAAAATATTTTTTAAGATTATTAGGCTGAGGAGAAAAGGTGTAGCATTAGTTTTGATTATTTTATTTGTTTGGTCTACTTTAAGCTTTAGAAGCTGCAATGGATAAGAGTTGGATGACAAAACTAAGATTTAGCAAGGCATATCGAGATGGAGTAGATCAGTTTCTGAACTTTTCCTTTGAGAGAGGATCGAGTGATGGATATATATCATGTCTTTGTTACCAGTGTGTTCATTGTTATCGAAAGACTAGACACGTCATCCGTGAGCACATGATATGTAATGGGATTATAAGTGGTTATACATGTTGGTTTCACCGGGAGTCAGCGGTGACTACTTCATCCGAAATCGATACGCCATCTGAAGTCATTGTTAATAATAGGGCACATGTAGAAACACCATTATCATGCCAAGAGGATGATAATGATATGCATGATTTGTTGCATGATGCATTTGGTAATTTATTGAACAATGAACATGGTTCAGACTCTATTCCATCACAACAACCGGTTGATGATGTAGATGAAAGAATGAGAGAATTAAAGGATGATTATGATGTTAAAAACTTTTATGATTTGGTTAAAGATAGTAATCAACCACTATATCCTGTATGTGAAGAATTCTCAAATATTATCATTTATTGTGAACCTATATCACATTAAATGTCTTGATGGATTAAAAGATAAATCATTTTCTTCCCTTCTTGAATTGTTGAATAGAGCATTTCCTAAAGGTGTTCAACTTCCAAATACATTTTATGAAGCGAAGAAACTGATTCGGAAGTTAGGACTTGGGTGTGACAAAATAGATGGGTGCCCCAATGATTGTATATTGTATTGGAAAGAAAAAGAGAATATGTATGTGATCATTGAGGTATTTCAAGACGTGTTACCAATAAAACAAATTGTACACAGGAAAGTGATAGCCTTCGTAAGTCTCAAAATAGTGGAGTCATGGGAACATTAGAGATAACAAGTTATGCAACTGTAGGAGATAGATGGATGACTTATTATGGAATTCTTAAAGATATCATTGAGATGAATCATTATGAGAAATTCAAAGTGATTTTATTCAAATGTGATTGTATTGACCCTACTAAGGTATTAGAGTAAAGACTAATCGATATGGGTTTGCACTTGTTAATTTTTCGCATTTGACCCATATCGGAGAGCATTTGAAGCACGAGTCATTTATCTTTGCATCACAAGCATGTTTAGTATATTATGTTGATGATCCAAAGGATAAAGACTGGAATGTAGTTGTCCATACAATACAAAGCCTAGTGATTTGTATGACATGGGAGTACTAGAGCTGGAAAGTGACACTGGAATCCATCATAACGATGAAATTCTCAACGGAAAAAGTCTAGAAGAATTGAACTTAGTTCGAGTAGATGTTGATGGTTTGACTTTTGAAGACATGGATTATGAATATAACAATGATCATGATAACAACTTTTCTAAATAATGTGATTGAACATTTCATAAATAGGTATCTTTTTATGTTTTCTTAGTTATAAAATATTTTTTAAGTCAGATATAGTTATAATGATGAACATGTGCAGAATTACACCATGACCTCGTCGAGACTTCAATCATCACGTTCATATACTCGATTAGATATTGACTCTCCTATCAAATTCACATCATGATATGAATATGGAAACAGAAGGTTTGTTTGCTTTCAATGCCCAAGGTCAGGTCATCGGTGCTAATAAAGGAAAGTTTGTGAGCTTTTATGGTACCGTTGTTGGACGACATAATATTTTGTCCATACAATATGATTGGAGGCATGTGTAGCGGTATCATAAAGATCAAGCGTGGGAAATAGTGAATGTATGGTTGCTTGTATGTTCATATACATATATATGTATGTATGTATGTATATATATAGATATATATATATTTAATTGTGTATTAATATTTTGTAGTCAAAATATGCCGTAGAAGAATCTCATAAAGTATATGTTTTGACATCCTTAAATGCAAGATGAAAAGATGAGAAGAGCAAAATAAAAAAAAGAATATATGGTGAGATATGAAACGGAGGAAGAAGCATTAGAACATTGGAATGATGATATTCCAAAAGAGAGTTTTGTTGTGATAGTTCATAAATGGTACTTAGGAGAAGGAAATGTATGATTTTTTACTATACATCTATGATTAATTGTACGTGAAATAAATTAACTTTTATTTATCTTTCATATATATAAAAACAAGCTGCAACTAACAGAAGATCACGGAGCAAACTAAAACACCCTTACACGTTGGGACGTACTAGTATACCAACGAAAAGAGCAGGAATGGTAAATTCTAAACTTTATAATTATTTTAATCAGTTTTATTTTAAGTATATTGAATCATATATTCTCATTTTATAGACATAAGAGCTTCAAAGAGAGCCCTCAAGAATGAAGCTATTTGTAGCCTCACATGAATAGAAAGATGAAACTTATGTAATTGAAAAGACTGCAAACGTTACAGTAAGTATAAGTTGTAATATTAATACCAAGTTTTTAAATAGTTATTACATGTTTACTGATACTAAATCTTAATTTTGTATTATAGGTGAAACTTAAAGAACATAGCTATTTATAGTCTCACATGAATGGAGAGATAGAAGTTATGTAAATGAAGAGAATGCAAACGTTACAGTAAGTATAAGTTGTAATGTTAATACCAAGTTTTTAAATAGTGATTACATGTTTAGTGATACTAAGTCTTAATTTTGTATTAAATGTGATATTAAAGAGCTCATGAGTCAACTTCTGGATGATGGTTATGATCCAATTTCATCAACGACGTGCTCCACAAGTATTAGGTCTAGAGCATCATGGACGAGTGCATTCATTAGGATTCGGGTTATCTTCATCTCAAGTGTTCTCGCCATTATCGTGAAGAATCATCCACCCAAGATTCTACCCATTTTATCAACTGAGCTAGAATCCCAACGTGCACGAGTAGCTGAGTTAGAGACTCAATGCGCACGAGTGCTGCAGTTAGAGGCTAAATGTTCAGAGATGCGTGAGAAATATGACCAGGTGCAGGCTGCATGTTCAGATTACGCTCCAGCTAAGCTTAATTATGAAATTTATGCAAGACTCTCGTAAAGACTAGGGTAGTCTTTTGTTGTTTAACGTTATTTAATAATACTTCTGAAATATTTTGTTATTTCACCTTTTTATACTTTAAACTCATTGGATAATTTGTATTGATAATCTATTATACTTTGGATATCTAATTAATGATTTAATACTTTTATAATTATGCGAACTGTAAATATAGAATGATACTGATCTAACTATTGTGGAAGTATATACCCTGTTAAAATTGTGTTGATATGTAGGGATTTTTTAGAATAAGCAGAAATAGGAATGTGTATGTGAAAGCAGTGTTTTTTGCGACGATTTAAGAACAATCATAAAAAATTGGCCGAGGACAAATTAGCGACGGTTTTTGAACTACCGCAGTAAGACTCCCTCTATAGCGACGGTTATAGAATCGTCGTTGTTTATAAGTTATGATAGTTTTATAATTGTTGCCAAAAATCATCGCGGTAGATTCTATTTAACGACGGTTTCAAACCGTCGCAAATTACATAAAAACCGTCGCTTTTAGAGACTCTTTCACGACGTTCCTCTGACGGTTGTCAAAATCGTCGATGATTCAATCCTGACGGTGGGGTTCCCGATGGTTCTCCAACCGTCACCATATCTATTTCGACGGTTATAAACCGTCATCGTAGAATCTAATGACCGTCGCTGTAGACGGATTTTCTTGTAGTTTTAGGGAGATACTGTTAGACATAAGACTCTCATGATCAATATAACTTTTTTTATTTAATATGTGTAAACTTGTTTATTAGTTGTGTTTAAGGTTTATTCTTAGAGTTAATAATCTTTTTATGGATGGAATAAAGAATCAATAAGTAGATAAATGAATTTAGATCATCGATATTTATCAACATTTAACATCGACCTCTTAAGAACGAATCTCAATTTAACCAATTTGACAATCCCATGTTTTTAGTACGTATTTGAGATGGTCACTTATTATATTTCACATATTTTTTATAAAATAAACATTAATAGCATAACATGTGTAAAATATGTGAAAACACTCTAGTAGATAAATAAAAAAAATAAAAAAGCTAAAGGGTATTGTTAAAATGGACACAATGAATTATGAACCCAAGACTTTTTTTAAAATAAATAAATATGATCATTAATGAGCCATGCATCATCATTAATGTTATAAAAATAAATAAATATGACAAATTCAAAGTAGATATAATTAAAAAGCGGTTGATATCTAAAACATAAAAAAAACAAAAAAAAATTGAGAGGTTAGAGGAGGACCTATAGTAGATCCGCCCTGTGTTGGAGAGTTCCAATTGAACTTTTATATAGTTTATGGCTTTAAATGTAATGTTAGAGTTTAAGAATTAAAGTATAAGTTTGTGATAGTTTAAGAGTGTAAATTATATTTTTTGTTAATGATATATAAATATCTCTAGTTAAATATAGTTCCAAAGCGTTCCCTAATTAAAATAAATTTATTAGCAACTTAACGTGTTTTTATGCTAGAGCTTGTAAAGTTTAGTGCTGAGAGTTTTAAGTGATTAATTAGCATTAATTACAAGGATTACTCAAATCTAAGTAGTTAATAGATGGTCGTATTTGGAGCTGAAGCGATATTAATTAGACTTTATCAGTCAAGACTATAACAATGGAAAAACAATGATTCGGTCATATCATATCCCTTCAATGTTATATTTATTTTGTTGTAAATAGACATATATTGATTAGTAATTTAATGGTAAATGTTTTGTATAAAATTTTGAGGTTATGAATTTAAACCCAAACATTGACATAATATATTTTTAAGGGTCTTTGATAGAGCATTGCCCCTAGGGGCCTCCCAGCCTTGGGCTTGATTTACCTATACCATATTTTTATTTATTTCGTTTCAGATTTCTTTAAGAGATGTCTTCATGGAGGTGCTTTTGTAGAGGTATCATATTGACAGTTTCAACTGTTATTTGTGACTGTTCTGGAGATGATAAAAAAATTAATATGAAAGATTTGGGCATAGCTGATGTTATACTTGGCATCAAAATCTTGAGAACTCAAGATAAGATCATATTATCACAATCTCATTACATAGAAAATATGCTCAAGAGATTTGGTCAATATGAATATAAATTTGCTCCAACACCATTTGATGTCAAATCTATATGGAAGAAGAATATTGGTGAGAGTGACAATTAGAGTAATCACGAATAATTGGTTGTCTCATGTATTTGAGGACCCTTTTTTGCTTCTTTGTAAGGAATCAGTTCTTTCTGCTTCTTCGTAATTGGCTGTAGTGTCTTTTAATGAGTGAGTGCATGTTTGGTATATAGGTGATTGAAGCTCCTTTACTAGAAGTTGGCCACCGACTCTGGGCTGCATCCATTGGTTCCTTATTTCACATGCTTTATAGCCGATGAGGTAATAATGCTAGACCATACTACATCATAAAGAGATATAGAGATGAAATATCCATTTGCTACTTATTCTAGTTGTTTATTCCCTCGTAATATCAGGTTTCTCGTGGTTTGGGTGATTACTCCCTTCTGTTTGCTTTGATGTGTGTTGTGTAGAGTCTTCCTCAAAATCCTCATATACACATTGAACCCTATATAACTTGTCGTCGTGAATTTTATATATGCAACCGCCATACTATTTTAAATCTTTAAATAGATATCTATTAACTCTCTACAAGAGTTATTTATGTTGACTTTGCGAGAACGAAAGAAAATCTGGCGGATCCGCTCACTAAAGGATTGTCTAGAGAGGAAGTAAAGAAACTGTCGAGAGGGATGGGACTAAGGCCTTTATCAACGAGTTAGCTCAATGGAAACCTAGTCTAGCAATTGGAGATCCCATGGACTAGGTTCAATAGGAAAACTAGTTGTGATTAACTCACTAAGAGCACCTAAGGAGAAACTATCTTCTACCCATTCCTAAGACGTAGTAGGTGCTGCCTGTAGACAACAGAAAGGTTAAGCAATGCTTTTAATGACACTTATAACTTGTAACGAGTAGGAGTATGACAAGATACTCTTGATAAGTGGTCACCTATGTGACTGAGAAGTGAGGCCGCTTCTATGAGATTTAATAAGGTGAAATCTCTATAGCACTCATTAAATCAAGATTTGTTCATGGCAAAAAAGGAACACAACCACTAGAACAGAATGTGTTAAGAAATGAGCTGTGTAACTTCTATTATTAAGGATTATTTGAACGGTTGATGAGTTCAAGACATCAAGTTCACTTATCAACCAAGTAATCCCAATAGTCTTTTACTAAGGATGGTTTAAAGCCAAAAGTCACCACTCCCGATGCGGTATCGTTTATACTGTGCTCAGATGAAATTACTTTTTGGTTGTCCATTCATGTGGAGGAATGTTATATTTATTTTGTTGTGAATGGTTATATGTTGATTAGTAGCTTAGTGGTAAATGTGTTATGTAAAACCTTGAGGTCATGGGTTTAAACTCAAGCCTTGACATAATATATTTAAAGGTCTTTAATGGGGCCTTGGGTCTCTTGGGTTTGATTTTCCTAGACCGTGCTTTTTTTTTTCGTTTGCAGATTTCTTTAAGAGATGTCTTCATGGAGGTGCCTTTGTAAATGTACCATATTGGCATTTTCAACTGCTACTTGTGATTTTTCTGGACAGTCACAAGTAAAACTTTTGTGACTGTATAGACAATCATAATTTCTTGTATATGAGTCAATTTCATGGGCATCATTATGAGAGGGAATTCTTCATTCATTTCAAGCAAAAATCTGAGATACAAATATTTTCTGGTTCACCACGGGAGGTAGTATTGTTGCTTACTACCTCCATAAGATCGTTGTATCCTGAAGACAGACGTCCTATTCTTAGCGCATTACAGTACCTGCAAGCCTCAGTCTAAGTATGCCATTCATTTTCTTACAATTGTAACATATATGTACCATAGAGGAAAAAAACAAAGAAAAGAATGTGTGTATAGATACCCTACATTAAAAAAAAGGATCAAATTTCTCTCATGCTCTAAAAGAACAGGAGAAACATGAGAGGGTCATATTTAATTTAATATGTCCATGTAAAAAATTGATTGATTAGATTTAACTTAAAAAGGTAATAAATGAAAGGAAAACAGTAAAAGATAGGGAATATTTTTCTACAATTTTAGAGAACTGGTTTGAGTCGTTAAGATCTGAGCTCAACAATCAAAACATTTTAGACGTTATTTCATGCTGAGAAATCCTAGGAGAAGATCTATATCCAAAAAAGAAAGAAAGAGGAGTATGTGAAAGATAGAAAGAAAGATGAGTATTTTATCTTGCATTAATAATGAATAGTTCACATAATAATAGATTTAGATTCATGATTTGAAATTCTAATACGTGATGTCTGATTATATATTAGAGAAAAAACTATCCAAATTCATGAATTTATCATAGGTATTTAGAACGTTAAAGTAAAAAATAATTAAACATGCCATTCAATTTTATTAAATAATTAAATGAAATGGAAGGTTAAACTTGTGATATAGAATTCTCAATGAGGAATATTTAGTTAATTAAAAAAATTTCCTTCTGAGCCCTACTTATGTATACTAGAACATGCCTTATTCATCATTTTGGCAATGCGGTTAGTGTTTTATCAAGATCATTTTGGCAATATGGTAAGGGTTAGTCCTCTAAAGGATGTTTCAAATTCAATATGGAAGTGCGGCTAGTATGAGTGGATGTGAAGTTGGATGCCTTATTCGAGATTATTTTGGCAGTGTGGTTAGTGTTTTATCAATGTATTTTGAGGGTTCCTTTTCATCTTAGATTACATAGGATTTAGTTTGGCGTGAAGTATTATTGATGGTGTTGGAGTTGAACCTTATCGTCTCTGTTGTCGAATATGATTTTCTTGATCTTATTGACACTACAAAATTAAGTGCATTCATACCACTTAAATATAGCATTTTCTTCTAAAACACTATGAGAAGCCCATTTATTAGAAGGCTATTGAAAAAATCTCACAACTCTTCTTCAACATTTCAAAGTTGTCTCTCACGTGGAAGACTGAAGTAGCTCGATCTCTTGACGAAGCTCTCTTGGCGAAGCCTCCTTAGCTCACTCTTTCATCCCGTCGAAGCTATCTTGGAAAAACTCTCTCTTAGCTCTCGCTGCTCTCTCTCTCTCTCATCTCACTCTCAGCTGTCACTTGAAGGTCTCTATCGTAGCTTTCTCTCTCAGCTCTATCTCGAGGTCTCATAGCTAGCTTTCTCTCTCTTTATCTACTCTCTCTCTCTTTCTCTCGGTGCTTTGTGGTTTTAGATTTGTGTGTGTAGTTCAGATAGATATGTTTTGAAAATATATTTTCTTTTACTTTCATCTTTATGTTGATAGATTCGTTGATATAGTTTTGGTTTTGAGTTTCGGCTGAACCATAAAATATGAAAATTGAAAAACGCACCAGTTTTCAGATTAATAAACGAAGAGAAATTAAGTGAGAATTATGGTTTCTTTGATGTCTGGAATATCACAATGGTAGTCTTGGTCCTTAGAGTAGGCTTAGATAGGATTATTAGTATTGTGCTGAAACTTACAAAAGCATTGTCCTAGAATTTGTATGTTAGGACTCGGGAGTTCTATTATAGCTTTGTTCTCGAGATGTCAATTTAGAATCTGCCATGGTCTATATGGAGTTGAGCGTGAATGGTGTTTGGTTAATATCAAGTAAGTTTTCACCCGAAGAACTTAAAGCCCTCATGTGGAAGGGTCAAACTAGGCATTGACAATATCCTCATGTACAAGGCGAATTCATAGAGAGGTTTATAGGAGGAGAAGCGCTAGCATTCCTAGGAAAACAGAGCTGAGTCTTGTTTTGGCGTACAAGAGCTAGTAAATATATTTCATTTATATAATGTTAAGGTTGCTCAGTAATTGTATATATATTATTTGAGATTGCTTTATTGAAGTTTAGTGATCGATGATTTTTATTGGTAAAGCCTTGTTGAGTGAGTGGTTATGGGGTTCCTAAAGAGTGAATCAGAGGTGAATAATGTTAAAATCAAGCGCTAAGATGCAAGTTGCAATCTCATTTTCTTATTTTGTGGCAGTCATGCTCTCCCCACCCCATAAGGCCAACAAGTAAGTGTATATGGCCCTGACAACATGGTAAATGATTAGAAGTTATAAGTATCAATTGAATATCCATTACAAAAGTAGGGGAGAGTCCAAGTGTGTATCATAATTGATTTGCATATCATTATGCCCGTTATCGTAGGATTATATTTAGCAAAAGTTCTTGTCTTATAATGCATTTACATATGATCTCAAAAATGATAACTCATTATAAGGGAGAGTCCAAGTGTGTATCATAACTGATTTGCATATCATTATGCCCATTATTGTAGGATTATCTTTAGCAAAAGGTCATGTCTTATAATGCATTTACATATGATCTGAAAATGATAACTCGTTATAGGGGAGAGTCCAAGTGTGTATCATAATTGATTTGCAGATCATTATGCCCATTATTGTAGGATTATCTTTAGCAAAAGGTCTTGTCTTATAATGCTTTTTACTGTACTCACACTTGGATTATAATACAGTGGTAGATATATACTATAAATGTTATTGAGCATCTTTGCTGATAAAAGATATCACGCATCTTTTGGTTAATATTTTCCTTAAATGTGCAGGTATGGGTTTTGGCTCTTATTGTTTTACCAGCAAAGTAAAATATAATAATTCATTTGGATTAGTGATATACTTGGCTCTTCTGTCAATATGGATTCTCCCAAAAGATACGCGGATGGTATGCTTAGCTTTGGCATTATAATTACTAGTCTGTTTTTTAGCTGAATCACATATTTATGTGTCCTAGTTAACAATTCAAGCTTCTGGCTTAGAAATACATGTGGCCAACTATTCTTATTTAGAATAGTTAAGCAATATGCTAAAACGAGAAGCTTCGTGCTTAATTTCCAACATCTCTTCTCAGATCAATTGGGAAGAGTGTCTCTTCTCTCAAGGATTTTGTTCATCATGCTGGCCCTAGGTTTGGACGCAGTACCACCCCTTGTTCAATATAGAACGCCACCTCTAGAAGTGATGGGTTTACCTAGTCTTCTTGCATCTTTAGGAGGCTACTCGTATTTAATCATGAAGCTAGGTCCATTAACTTTTACAAGGAAGGACTTGTCAATAGCCAGCACAACAACATGTCTAACCTTTCTTGTAAGTCATTTGTCTTTTTTTTTGTTCTTTTTCCTTCGCATCAATGGTAAAATAAACTGAATTGCTCTCAAAGTCCCAAGAAACTGTATTATTCACAAAGATACTGTATTAGTTTTGTGCCACTTTAAACTATAATTACAGTCTATTTTTTAATGCATATAGGATTAACACATGTTTTATAATGAATTAGTAGATCAACGATAAATGTTCAAATTATAAAGTCTTGGAGAAGCGTCAAATATCTTAGAAAATTATATTTGACGCTTCTCCAAGACTTTATAATTTGCATATCCATCCTTGACATACTAATGATTATCAAATATTTGAAAAATAATTTAAAATGCATGGCCATGTTTAATGATAATGACTTAACGTGATTCATGTAGAAAAACTTCTAAAGTCACAGAGTATAGAACTTATGGGATTAGTCGTGGTTGCCATAAGTTGGTCCTGTCATTAGTGTAAGAATTAGTCGTGCTTGCCATAAGCTGGTCCTTTCATTAGTGCAGGGATTAGTCGTGGTTGCCATAAGCTGGTCCCGACTCCTATGGTTACTTGAGAGTAGTAAAAAGATGTGGATGAGTAAAACTCTCATTCCACTAATGACGTTTTCTATCTCTAGGTCTTTGGTGGTCTTTTTAAGCACCAAACTAATTCTTGAGTGCATGTTCAGACCCTTCCTTCCCTGTGTACTTGTTTGTGAGATTTACTATATAGTTATGAAAATCATGTGGATAAACAAAAAGTTAAGCCCACACTCGCACAAGTTATGGATCGTGAGTTACATTCCTCTAATTCTCTATGATGTAAATATACTACAATGATGATTACTTGCCATTATTTATTGAGAATGTATAAGCAAGTTACATGTATTATCTTTGATAATTATTTATGATGTAAATATGTTGCAGTGATGATTACTTGCTCTTATTCATTGAGAATGTAGAAGTATGTTGCTTATATTATCTTTGATTATTTATTGAAATAATAGTTATAATGATTTATAAACGTGAAATGGTTGTTCTTTGAGATTTTAGCTTTATTTTTTCTTCTTTATGATCATTTGAGAACACTTGGTACCACTTTATAGAGATTTTTAAGCTATTGATTTTGATAGTTTTGACTTGGGGGTGATCGATGAATTAACTAAAGTATTATTTTGATCCATGGTTCTAGATTAAACTGAATGAAAATTAGAATGAGTTAGCATATTGGATTCTGTTAGTTGATGAAAAGTTGGAAGAAAAAACTTTGGGATGGCTATTTTTCTATGCATTTTCTGATAAAAAAAATTTGTTAATTTTACAAAGAAAAACATCTTCTATTTGCCAAGATTTTATTTAATTAAATAAATAAAACTTTATTTTTTTTTTTTGAACTTTAGATGACAAAGATTCCCCGTTATCTATTCGCTTTTGGCGGTACCATAGATGACGGGAATTCCCCCGTCATCTAAAGTCTATGTGGAGTAACTTTGGATGACGGGGATTTCCCGTCATCTAAAATATGTGTGGAGTAACTTTAGATGACGGAGATTTCCTGTCATCTATCTACTTTTCGCGGTACCTAAGATGACGGAAAATCCCCGTCATCTAAAATCTACGTGGAGTAACTTTAGATGATGGGAATTTTTCGTCATGCATCTACTTTTCGTGGTACCTATGATGATGGGGATTCTCCATCATTATACACCATTATAATGAAGGTTTTTTTAAAATGACTAAAGACGACGGCCCGATAAATGATAGTCGGCCAGCCGTCAATATATGAGTATAATGACAGATTTTACCCGTCATCTAACCCCATTTTTGTAGTAGTGTGAAAATTTTTAACCGCTATTGTAGCATCTTTTTTTTGTAGTGTGAAGTTTTACGGTCCAATTCAAAGATTTTCAAATATGGGTTTTATTTTTGCATAATGTAAAGAGTACATGCAACTACAGTACTACTACATCTTCCTTAGTGTAACCACGTTATGCGATAAAAAAGAAGTTGCCCATAAATTAGTTTGGTTTATGATCTTGTAGCTTAGAGGGCATTTTTCTTATTATTGTATATTAGTCCTCGAGTCCCTTTAGCTTTTTACTAGTCTAAAAAATGGATAATTGCGGCGTGGCAAGAGGCCAATTGGCAAAAAAAAAAACTATGATAATCTCAAGAAGAGTCTTCAAATCCAGGTCGCCTATGATAATGGCACAAACCCATGGGTTTTAAGGGAGATTGTAAGAGAGTTTGATCTCCAGTCTCTCAAAGAAATACAATGCTACAAATTGGATAATATGATAGGATGGATCTAGCTTGAACACATGTGTTGTACGTAGAAATGAAATAAAGTCAATCTCTATAATTAAACTTTATAGTCTCAACTCTCAAGTATGTATATAATTAATGACTCTCAAAATTGTATATGCATTATAGTAAAATTCTTCAGCTAAACTAGTAAATAGTTTAATAAATATTTTGGTGATGGTACAAAATGAATATGTAGCTCAATATATATAAACGTCTTTTAATAACTATGTCTAATCTCAATGAATGGTTGAGCTTAAACTTACAAAGCTCTCTTTAACCAAAATTATTTTCAAGAAAAATGTAATACAAAAAATAATAGAAATGTTGAATATGAGTATTGTAGAACAAAATTCTCATATGCATATATACAGCCGTACACACATTTATATATTTGGATTAATATCCTAATATATCTCTAAACTTTCATCCAAAATTGATTTACCCCTAACAAGAGAACTTTTAGGATAAATGTGTATTTTGACACCATTTTCATGAAAGTTTTGAGGGATGGAGTTTTTAGTTGACGGGAAAGTCTACACATAAATAAGGAAGTAGTTAAAATTTAAAGGATAAATTGATTTTGGGTGAACGTTCAGGAGTCTTATGCTATTAATCCTAATATTCATTATACCAAAAGAACACCATATAATTGTCTTTAATTGTTGATCACCTACATTAAAAATTATTTAGAAACATCATCACACAATTTTCTCCTAAAAAACAAGATTTAAGTTTTGATGAAATGAATTAATCGTAAGGTTTTAAACTATTTTTAAAAAATGATTGGAATTTTTTAAACTATGGAGACTGAATTAGAAATTAAAGTATATAAGACGGCTTAAACTATGGAGTGTGAGTTCTTTCCCTTATTATTAAAAAAAGAAAAAGAAAAGTGAGCTGAAACTTCAAATAATCTTGACGGGCAACGGTGCATATTACCAAAAGAAAAACCTAGTATTTTTTAAACTAAACTCTTCCATGTCAAAATGTTTAATTTCAACTTCCAACATATCTTACGTACTTTCTACTCTAAATATGCACTCGCAAATATTGACAAAAATACGACATACTAAATAATTCACTACTGGACGTGTATTATAAAAATTTCCGTCGCTTTAATCTTCTGATTTATTTGATTTACATTTGAAACAACATTTAACGTAATGTAGAAGAAAGAGTTGGTCCCGTAACGTAACAGTGAAATGGAAAATATTTCTCAATCCATTACATTGAGACATAATCTTCAAGAAATTTTTTATTGTGAATTAATTGTATAATGGATAATATTAATACCCCCCAACACATCACATGCAATTTGTCATCTTCTTCTGGTGGTCACTGACTTGGCCACTGCACCATTTATTGGTATCAAATATCCCACTGCGCGTCACTCATTACCTCTCCCCTTTCTCTCTCTTGAACTACTACTACTTTACTAATTGTGCATAGACCTGATTTGGAAAATTTTTGGAAATTTTTTAAATAAAATATATTAAATTATGATATGATATTTTTATATAATAATATCTTTACACTGTATAAACTAACAATACAAAAAATCTATTAATTTTATACTTTAAGAGATCAAAATATACAATATATGTGCAAAATTAATTTACAGAGAGTAGTATTACTTTTAAAATTTTCATAAGAATATATTAGATTTCGTTTAAATATATAATCGCTTCAAACTCTATTTTTTAATCATATGCTTAACTATTGATTCTTTTTGTTCTCTTAATGCATCTTGTTTTCATTTCGTACCATTGTCATTTCATAAATGTTGTTGTAATTGAATTAAAATTGTAAAATTGATTGTTAATAATTTAATGTGAAAATGCTAATATTTAATATTAACATTTCTGAAGAACATTTTTTAGAATTTCATAAAATACTAAGGGCGTTTTTCTTAAAAATGTTTCTCCCTTCTTAGATGTCTCTCTAAATATAGATCAGAGGTACAAGAAGTTATTGTTTTTAAGATTTAATAATATTATGTATAAATATGCACAATTTGATATAATATATACTCAATATATATTAAACTCTAGTGAGCTTTATCATTTTATTAGCGCAGTTAGCCCAAGTGCTTATAGTAAGACTTTGTCTACATCTGGTTTATAATTGATCGCCAATTCTTGGAAGAATATAAAAAACATGTCACTTTAAAAAAATAAAAATTTGCCAAACATAAAACAAAATACAAAAAATGACCATCCCCAAAATTGTAAAAAGAAATTTTAGCACCAAGACCATGCCCTACAAGTGCCAGCGTAGTTAGAATGTAGTGACGACTAAGTTCATATAGTATATATTGCATATATCACATATGTATATTTAATATAAACTATATATATAGATTATATATACAATTAAAATTTGGAAGTTACGTTGCGTGGGGGACCGAAATTTTCTGGCATAAGCAAATTTTTATTGTTGAAAAACGTTCGGTAACTATTTTTATATTTTTAATATTGTTTTGAATATCATATGTTTTTGCTGAAAACTTCAACAATATGGATGCTTGTCTCTCATGCTAAGTGTAGGCATCCTCCTGGCCGGGGGAATTGACAAAGATGATGTTATATGTGTCCCTCATTCTGGTTGAAACTTCTCCAAATATCAATGTCTGCAAAAGATAAATAGAGAACTCTAAGACAAAGAGAACCGGTGGTGGTTTTCTCACCTAATAGCCTCTGATGCCTAAGTCGGTCGATGTTTTGATATAATTTCCTTAAGGGAGAGAAGACATACCTCATTTGTTTGTCGGTAGATGTATTTATACCTGGGTTTTCGATGGGAGGAATCGAGTCGAAGACACGATGCCTGTCTTCAATTGGACAGAAGGGAGGTGACCTTGACATAAAGCGTTCTGCATTAAATGTCAAAATGATCAGACGGAGGCTATCCTGACATCATGCCATGCCGATTGGACCTGTCGAGTGCTACTTTTAGTGGGCATTGATTGCCTTGTGCTCGGTACTATCCAATCTCTCCTCATGATTTTTAATCTCTTATATGTGCTCAGATTTGTGCAACTCGAGATTCCTTAAGGTTGGCAAGTTGAGGTCGGTTGTTCTCCTTAGAAACTTTGTTTTGTCATAGGCTTCTCGATGTGGTGTGACATGTATCGTTGCACTATTAGAGCTCGGCAAAACACCCATAATAGTTACCCCTAGTCGGGGACTTGGGTAGTTTCATTTTCCCAAGTATGAAGACTTCATTATGCGAGTGTCGCGTCCAAGTCTTCTAGGGGTGATAACTTCACCTGCCTTGGGCATCTCAATATTGTGCCTTATGTTTTATTCGTCAAGAGATATTGCACTAAATTAATTATCTGAACCGAGGATCTTTATTTCTGGGTGAGATAAAATGCTCTGCATCTAGCCGAGGGTTCCAACTCTGGCTAGATCCATTTTTTATGAGCTAAGGTGTACAGTCAAGCCTTGCTTTTTCCTTGGTCTAGCCTGGCATTCCTGCCCTGGCTAGAACCTTATCCTTGTTTGTTTACCTTTAGTGTCCAACCAGGCGCGACTACTCTGGCTGGGTCCTTGGATCTATCCTTCGTAGCGAGTAAGTATATAGCCTTTTTTTCTTTGGTATCTAGCCAGATACTATTGCTCTGGCTAGACCTTATGTCTAGTATGACAAGATGAGGTGCTAGGCAGACATGTGTGTATTCTCTGGCTAGCCATGTGTGTATTCTCTAGCTTGGGTGCTCGACATACATCACTTTTTATCTTGACTTCTAGCCAGGTGTGTCTGCTTTGGCTAAACCTTTGAATCGCGTCTAACAAGTGGGGTGCTCGACATACATCTTTCTTTTATGTATATATGTCTACCCAGGAGTGCCTGCTTTAGCTAGACCCTTGAATCCTGTCTGCGAGCATGAATGCTTGGCAAACATCTTTTCTTGATGTCTAGACAGGCGTGTCTGTTCTGGCTAGACCTTAAATCATGTCTGATGAGCTAGAGTGCTCGGCAGACATCACTTTTTTTATGTCTAGCCTGACGTGTCTGCTCTAATTAGACCCTTGAATCCTGTATGATGAGCTGGGGTGCTTGGAAAACATTTTCTTCGATGTCAAGCTAGGTGTGTCTGCTCTAGCTAGACCTTTAAATCCCATCTGACGATGTGTCCAGCCAGACGTGTCTGTTCATGCTAGACCCTTGACTCTAGTCTGTAGAGCACCCCAGCTCGTCATACAAGTTTGGGTGCTCGACAGACATCACTTTACCTTGATGTCTAGTCAGGCGTGTCTGATCTGTCTAGACCCTTAAATCACGTATGACGAGTTATGGTGCTCGATAGACATATTTCCTTGATGCTTAGCCACATGTTTCTGCTCTAACTAGACCATTCAATCCCGTCTGGCAGTTGGGGTACTCATCAAAAATATTTCCTTGATGTCTAGCCAGGCGTGTCTTTTCTGGCTAGACCCTTAAATCTCGTCTGATGAGTTGTGGTGCTCGGCATACATCACTTTTTACCTTGATGTCTGATCAGGCGTGCATACTCTGGCTAAACCTTTGTATCATGCTGGATGAGCTGGGGTGCTCAGCAGACATCTTTCTTTAATGTCTAGCTAGGCATCTCTGCTCTGGCTAGACCCTTGAATCTTGTCTACGAGCATAAATGTTCGGCAGACATCACTTTCAGTTTAATTCTTACAGGTGGGCTAGAACACCTCACCAGTTATCACTTTTTTTAATCCATACTGGTGGGCTAGAACACCTCAACTGTCATCACTTTTTATTTCATCCCTACTATTGGGTTATAACACCTCACTATCGTCACTTTTTGTTTGATCCTGATTGGTGGGCTACAACACCTCACCAATTATCACATTTTATTGTATCTTGATTGGTGGGCTAGAAGACTTCACCAGTCATCACTTTTTATTTTATCCCGACTGGTGGGATAGAACACATCACCAGTAATCACTTTTTGTTCCTTGAGTGTCGCACGATGCTCGAGGTGAAAGCTAATATGTCCTAAGTTTTCTTCGCTGACAGTCTGATAGGAGTATTACTGTTACAATTTTTTTAAAGCAAAAGTGTACATAATCGTCATCAAGTAATAATTTTTTTATGAAAATAGAGTATCGCCCATATGATTGATTGATATTAAAATATTAAAATTAAGTATACCTTAATTCTAATTGATAAATATTTGGTAAAGATAAATAATTTAAATTTGATTAGATAAAAGATTTATAGATTCCAATTTCATCAAACTAAACATGCTCAAAATTCTTAAACTCGATCAATCAATGTTTATCAAATTATTGACAGTGTCGTGGCGCTAGCTTTCTGTATAGATTTTTTAGTGCCCATCGTTGTGGCGCGAGCCTACTGCCTGCCAGGGTGGCGACGCTAGGAAGCCAAGTCTGTATTTTTGCCTTCCAAATATTTCTAAATCAATCAAATGCACTACAAAATAAAATAAAACAAACATAAATCAAATAATAAAACTCAAAAAACAAAAAAAATCAAGTTAAGATGATCTAAAATATGAGTGTGAAATACACACATCAATAACCAACCATTCTGGCCTTTCAATTTTAGGGGTGCTCTTCAAGCAGTATGTAGGTTTTAGGCTCCTTTATCCCTGTGGTTCCAGTCATGTTGTGCACGGTTATTTGAGGAATGCGCCTGTGTGAGGGTCTTGTAAAGATCCTAATCTCACAGAAAATTGGTGTGAAGAGTCTGGTAACCGCGATTACCCACTTATCAGGGCTTCATGTCCTGGCGTGGCTCGTTATAGGATGCGGGGGCTAGGGGCCACGTAACTTGGGCTTACATTTCAACCACGATGGAGAACTAATGCAAGCCTCTTTATTTCAATCGGGATTGATCCTTGGCTAATTCGTCCGCATTTCCCGGCTCCTTCTTAGTGGCCAAAGGGATACCAAAAGTCCGGATGAAGGGTGGCCACCCCGGTACCTTCAAGGCTGTCCATATACTGCCCCTAAGTGTTCTTCTGGGGTCCCTTTGATCTTTTCTCCTCCTTTGTCCTCTAGGGATGACCCCAATCAGAATCTTACAGAGGGGGAACTCGACCTTCCAAAGTTGGGCTTCAGTGTGGCCCCGACTTCTCCGGACATGATCATTTTCGTTTAAGACACCGTCACGACTTGAGCAATGGATGATACGCATTTCCTCTTTTTCCGGGTTCTATCAGGGGTTACAACCACCGTATCCTTCTTCTTTTGTCGGGTAGTCATGAGGATGGTAGTACATGCCTTTACCGATAATAGGAATGGTGAATCTTCCCTTTCATCCCAGACTCCGCCGGTAATAGAATATCATACCTATTTTCTACTTGTGGGGAGAGACGGCGGCGACTTTACAGTCTTTCCTACAGATGACGCCAACAGTATGATTGCTTGTCTCCCATGCTAAGTGTAGGCGTCCTCCCGGCTGGGGAAATTAGAAACGATGATGTAATATGTGTCCCCCCTCTAGATGAAACTCCTCAGACCTCAATGTCTGCAAAAGATAAACAAATAACTCTAAGATGAAGAGAAGCAGGGGTGGTTAGCTCGTCGAAGAGCCTTTGATGCCGAAGTCTCACAAGACACGACGTCGGTCTTTGATTGGACAGAAGGAATGGGAATTTGAATAAATCATTTTGCATTAAATGTCAAAATGAATGAACGAAGGTTATCCTAACATCCTGTCATGGTGATTGGACATGTTGAGTGCTACTTTCAGTGGGCACTGATGGCCTTGTGCTCGGTACTATCCGAGCTCTCCTCATGAGTTTTAATCTTTTATACGTGCTCGTGTCTGTACAACTCGGAGCTTCTTGAGTTTGACAAGCCGAGGTCAGTTCTTCTCTTTGAAAACTTTCTTTTGTCAAGGTTTTTCGATATGGTGTGACACATGTTATTACACTTTTCGATGTAGCAGCAAGACCATGCCCCATAAGTGCCAGCGCATTTTAAATGTAATGTCGTCAAAATTTATAGTATATATTGCATATATCATATATATATTTAATATAAACTATATATGCTATATATACATTTAAAATTTGGAAGTAATGTTCCTAGTGTATTGAATTTAATGATAAGAATGAGATATGTATCAATATAAAAATATTTGATAAATGAAAATGTTATCAACTGGCATTTGATATATAATATATCAGAAAATATCTTTATGGATAAAAAAGATTTCTTGGGTTATGGAATAAAAAAAATATTGAAAATGGCTTATTCATATGATCGTTACCACAAATTCTAGTTCCCAAGTGACAAAAAACGGTGTCCTACTTTAAATGCTTAGATCTTTGATTATCCTTTTGACTCGGTCATATTTGGATTTTGGATATGCTCAGAGATTTCCAATGAGAAACCACCCTCTTGTCTTTTCGTGTTAATAAGTTCTGAGTGTGATGTGACCACTCACCACTTACAAATTCGAAGAATGCCTGACGTGTCTACTGATTTTTCAACTTCACAAAAAAAATTACAAGAAATAGAGCGTGGTGTACATGAATTTATTCACGTTCTAATTGTGTATATATATTTATATCGTAGCAGTTATCTTCTCTTTATCATGTGAGTTAATTTATATTTCGAGTTGTATAGATTGATGACATGAATATTGGATTATAATTTTAGGTGAAATGAGGATTTTAGGGGTCATTTCGTTGTTTGTAAATGTTGGCTGCTTACGAGCCGTTGGATCACTCAATCTGAGCCATATATGTGTTTGAGATTTTTGGGTGGGATGTCTGCGTCGTTGGTTTGATGGCGTCTCACCCGTTGGATCTGATCGACCTGAGCCATTGATTGTGGAATGTTTAATGATAGTTGACCGATCACATGGCAGAGAGGGGGGGGGGGGGGGGGGG
>QANY01011973.1:1179737-1315764 GCA_003255025.1 Datisca glomerata | reverse complement strand
GGGGGGGGGGGGGTTCGAGACTTCTCTATTACAGGGTGGGGGTGCCATAGGAGAAGCTCCCGAAGCTTCTTGGTGGGGAACACAGGGACGACACCAGCTGGAGGGACAGTTGGCATGATAAAATCATTCAGCGACGATGGCTGGATCGTCCGTGCAGATTGTGGCATTTTCAACGAGAGTCGTACATCGAACGAGGCGCTTCAAAGTTTGCGGCTACTTTCGATGCAGCAGAGGGTAAGGATAATCTTCATCCTACAACTTCTATTTTTTCTTCTCATGCTTTTTCATTACGATTTAACACCTAGACAGGTTATTTTCTTTAGGCGACCATATGTGTCTAGATGATGAATTCAGGTTGCTCACCTTCACAACAGATGAGAGTCACGTGCATTCATTTTCTCGGTGGCATGTTTTCACGTTGGTTACTGCATATACTTGTCAGAGGTAATGATTGTTGTTTTGTTTTATTCGTTTAATTGTTCTTATATATATAGGTGTCCTCTTTCACAGTGTAAATTACGTTTAGTTGTCTGTTGTTTGCGATGTGTTATGGTTTTCTTTTTCTCTTTTTAATTTTTTCTAGTTTTTGGAATTGGATATTCATTTACAGCCATTTGGATTGTGATTTATATTCAATTCTTATAATGGGTTTTCAGAATTTAAGATTCTTTTCATTTATGCATATATTTTCTAGGGGTCATAGGGAAATTCAATCTTGGATTGATCATTGGGAGGCTAGATAAGGATGATAAATTTTCTGCTCGGGTGTTGTTTTGTGTTCTGGTGATTGGCCTTCTACGCTTTCTTTTGTAGTCTGTGGTAGTTGAAGGTAACTAATAAAATGTGTTCAATCCACTTCTTCGCTATGAGAATTTTCAAACTTCGTGTCTAATTTACTTCTTTTTTTCTACCTTTTGACACACAATGAAATTTACGTTAAATTTTTTCATGGAAAGTTTGTTTCTCTACAGAGTATAAATAAAAGAAGCAAACCAACTGTCACAGTCAGATTCATCTTCTTCTCCTTCCTCCTATTGAATTCAGAAAGAAGGCAATCCAACATCAATCTAAGGGTAAGTAAGATGTTAATTAATCAGTTCATCTTGTTTTGTTATTTGTTTTTAAAAAAATGTTTATTTTTCTTTCAAATTTGAGCTTTTGATTAACACCCATTTGTAAATTCTGGCTCTTTTCTTATCATTTTATTAAAATTCTGTTGTTTGGGTTATTAAATTAAAACCCTTGTTTGTGAGGAAAAACTATTGCATGTTAGTTTTTTTAGGATGATTTTGTATTTGTGAGGAAAACATAGAGTTGAACATAGTAAAATAAAAAATTGCAAGATTCCATTGAACTTTTCATTTGAAAATTTCCCAAAAAACTTATCATACGTTCTTCTTTCCATTGGAACAATAGGGCTATTATGTATTTAAGCCACTTTCTTTTTCCTGTCCACCTTAATTTTCTAGAACCCAAATGAGTTTCTTGTAAGTTAATATCTCTTTCTTATTAATTTTGTTATATTTTTTTTGTTTATTCTATGAGTAAAAAATGTGTTCAGGAGGTTCTTCTAGCTGCTCTTACTTCTGCTTCAGAAAACACTTTTTGTCTCTGATAAGATAACAAAGTCTATTTAGTTTTCAGTAGGGCCAGAGAAAATTGTTGTATTGGTGAAAGATCGCAATGCATCTGACCTGCAGCAACTGGGGGGGGTAAGTGTCATTGAAATGTCCTCTTATTCTAAGATCTATTTTCTATAGATGACGATTGTGTTTAATTTGTTATTTTTTTCATCATGCTGAACCTCTACATCAGGTTAAAGGATTAGTAGATTTCTACAAACAGATTTAAAAAAGAGGATTAACCCATGTTCGAGTATGCGTGTCTGTGTGGGTGAGCTTGCTTTGGATTTTTTCCCCTTTTAGTTTCCAGGTCTTCTTTACTGTAGGTCTTCTTTGTTGGGATTTTCAATGGAGGCGTATAGCCCATGCACGTCTTCCTCCACCAACCTCTTTCACCAGGTGGGAGATTCACAAATAATACTTCATTGTTTGCTTCATGATGCAATCATTTGTTGGCACTGCTGCAGTGTAAGGAATATTTCCTTCATGGTTCTTTACCTTCTGATCAAATGGTTGGATTAAAAGCGATCAGGTAATAAGTATTTGTTCTATGCTTGTTTATCTTTCTTTCCTCTATAAGATTGTGATGGTTTCTCTCTATTCTAGGCACAATTTCAACGAATTCGTGATGGGTTCTCTCTTTGTAAAATTGGAATAAAGGTGAAAATCTTCTTATATAGTATGAGGGAGTCTGTATGAGAAATTGGGTTATGTTAGTTCTTTTTGTAATGTTAGTTCTTTTTGTAATCAATCTTCTGGGAAATTAGTATTTGACATCCAATTTAATTTTCTTTTTGGTTGTAGAGGAAAATGTAACAGTTCTCAGTGATACTCCATATAAAATTGGGATTGAAGCGGTATGCATCTAAATTTTGGTATCTCCTACTCCTATTTTTTGATTTATTGTCTTAATCTTTTCTAAAAAAACTGTATTTTGTTGATCCATGATATGCTTTTATTAACCTTTAGTTGTTGAATTACCTGAAAAGTTAAAATCAAAGTCTGGGAGGCAAAGAATGAAAGCTATCCTATAAGATGTGCAGAATTTTTATTCTTTGTTGTCAAATAACCAATCCACTAGCCATGGTCAGGAAGAAATAACTTTCCTAATAGTCTTTCTTCTCTTTATTAATTTAGACAACATAAATTGATGACTCATGGTTTAAAATTAACAGTTACTATCTTAAATACTTGAGGGTTTATGAAGTCTTTTTATTCTAGTATTTATGATGTTAAATTATTGTACTTATTAAATTTTCATGACTGATCATGGATTATAACAGTAAATCTTATTATATAGTATGAGGGAGTCTGTGTGAGAAATTGTTTTATGTTAGTTCTTCTTGTAATGTTAATTCTTATTGTAATCAATCTTCTGGGAAATCAGTATTTGACAACCGATTCAATTTTCTTTTTGGCTGTTGGAACAAAGGGTTATAGAGCTGGTAAATCTGCAGTTCGGGAAATTCAGCTTTGAAACATAACTTTAAAGGATTTTTTACCAGGGGCCAACAAACAGGAGAAATCAGTGCCAAAAATTATAGTAGAGGTGCATTTTATACAACAGTAAGCTATTTACCATTTATATTTTCCTTAAGCATTTAGATCTAAATAATATAATGTAATGAATTATTTTTTACATTTTAAGCTTTGTTTTACACGCTACAATTGAGATGAAAAACAAAAGTGCTTGAGTTGCTAGTTGTTCCGTGAACATGAAAGTGACAACATAATTTGAGGGTAATATTTTCTTGGTGGAGCATCTTCATACTCAGAATGTAATCCATCCATGCTGGAAGTAAGATCCAATATACATTTCCTAAGGTAAGTGATTGCATGCATTCTTGTTAGTTTTGTAAGAGCATATGTTTTTTTAATAGTTAAATGTATGACCTTATCGACGCAGGGAATCTTTTTTCTTTTGCTTGTTGCTTAGTTGTAAGTATTTGTACAAATGGTGCTCTGGCTATGTCCTTTTGTTTTCAGTTTTTGATTCATTTCTTGTAAAAGAAGTGGATCTTTTCTTTAGATCATTTTCTTGAGTCTTACATTTTGACAACCTGACTCATTGTTTACTTATGTGGGGGCGCAATTATAACTTTATTGAATAACATAAGTTTTGCCCTAATCATCAACCATTACTTTTCTTCTTCGTCATTCATCATCTGTAGGTGCCATAGAAAATCAAAAGCCAATACAACCTCCAAATCTAATTATAATATGTGATGGATGTTGTTGATGATGTGGTAAATAGGGAAAAGACGATGTGATGACCAAACTAATATCTATATATTAGAATGAAACTCGTATTGTATTCTTTTCCATAGATGTAAATTTCAAAGTTCTTGTTTTTTTCTATTATGTGCCAATTTAGTGCTTGATGCTCTAATTCTATATGATTTTACTCGTTTTTAAATTATACGTACATGGTAATTTATTTTCATTCGACGTGCTTTTATTTTCTTTTGTTCTTTTTCATTTGAATGTTTTGTCTAATGACATGGTATGGATGATTATCATTTGATTCTTGTGTGCAGGTTCATCCAATTGTTATATTACTCGCTTTGGGGTTGGTTTAAGGGGTTATAGCTATTTCTCTCTATTTTTTAATGGCTACTCATATATTTTCTTTTAATTTAATTATAGTATAGGCCAAGTTTGGTTGTTGGTTTCTGAATTTTGTTAGAAAAGTTTTGTTTTACGCAGCAAACTTGTGTATATTGGCAAATCTTCACCCCTGACATTTTGAGAACGTTTCTTGTAAATTGAACATGGTAGGTTTTTTTAATTCTTGTATGCTCATAGCTCTCGCGTGTCTTCCTCCACCATGCTCTTTCACGAGGTGGGAGATTCGGTGCAGGTAAATTGAAATCCTTCCATTCTTACATTTTTTACACTACCTTCAAATTCTAGGCTTCACTTAGTTTGGCCTGAGTAAGTTGTTTCTAAATAAATTTACTTTTATGTGATTTCTTTTGGATTTTAATTAGCTTTCCATTGTGTTTTGAACCACCTTCTGCAAAAATATACTAATTAATAATCACTTAATTCCATTAGCTTTCGTAACTCTTTCAATTCACTACACATCAATTTGTTGAATCTTTGATTAATCTTGTACTCTAATTAATTTAGATTATGAGAATGAAATCATAGATGTATAGTAATTCTTGGTAATTGATTGACATGGGTGTAATGTTAACCTTAATTCTTAATTTTTTAGCAGTAAACAACAACTCTTGCTTTGCCTTTTGGCTGGTATAACTCTTCCTTTAATGATGTTCCTTCGGTGTATATGTTCGTCTGTTGTGTCATTAGAATCTCAATTGCTGTGGGTGGAGTCTTTTTGCTGGTGAATGTGGTTGTGGGGGAGGTGGGGAAGAGAAATACCTGGATTTAAATATGATGTAACTAACTAATTAAAACATTGGCCCTAGGATTTGATCTTCAATTTTAGGAAATAGGTGGTTTGGTCTACTTTGTTAGAAAATCACCATCACACCTTGTGCATGCAAACTTCACCCTCTTTACCTTGACCTCATTAACAATATATTATTTTTATATTTGATATATTGTATTAGGTAGCATATTGATCATTAATAGCTTGAAAGTGATTGAAATTTTATTAATAGAGATGATAAACTTAGACGTTTTATGATGTTGGAGTTTCCAACATCAACTTGAAGTGTGAGGAAACAAAAATAGATCAAGACCGTTTATAGAACCAACAAGATTGGACTGATAGACATGGACCTAGAACTAGAGCAAGTACCTTTGTGTTCACATGATAATAAAGCACCTATCTTATGTTCACTGTCTGGCTATGATGTGGTCAGTTCTGTATCAATACGTACTATTCTAAAATGAAACTTTTAGGTCACGTGCACGCGAACAAAAAGAGTCTTGTTTCTTGATGATGAGGTAGGTTATATTATTAATTTTGGAACAAATGTTATTGCAGTATGTAAAACACAGTATCTAACCTATAGCTGAGAAAATCTACATAATTTATCAAGTACTTGTGTGTATTTTTATGTAATATGCATTGTACCTACAAAATTATTTTGTTCTTACATTTGTCCTTCACATTTTCTGATCTTATTTATACAATGTGTTTTTCTACAATCATATTGAATTAAAATAAAGTTGTTTCTTGGTATAAATATGAAAAAAGGCTTTCAGTAGATTCTAGAGTGGAATATTAACAAGATATATAAAAAAATGTGATATGAGATTACACATTCATGCCTAGAGTCTGAAACGAGTAAAAATAAAATAATATATTTTGTGTGGAAGGCTCGGGATTTGATCTTTTTTGTTAGGGAAATGAACATATTAGTCTTATCTGAAATGGATAGTTCGTAGACTTTGCATCTATTTAGTTAGTTTCCATTAGTTGATGGCTTGATTCTTTAATCTGCTTAAGTTCAAACAAATAGTGTTCAAGCATATTTCATTTTTGGAATTATTTCTAATTGCATATTGTTAAATATGAAAAAGGCATCTAGTAGAGTCCAGAGTGGTCTATTAACAAGATATATCAAAAAAAATTATGAGATTACACATCCATATCTAGAGTCTGAACGAGTAAAAATAAAACAATATCCTTTGTGTGGAAGGCTCGGGATTTGATCTTTTGTGATTAGGGAAATGAAATAAATAATTCTTACAATATCCTCTCGCCATATTGATCTCTACAGTTACATGTGAAAGAGGATGTTTTGACGAACTTCAAAAGTGAACTCGCTTTCATGGAACTTAAAATTCAAGTTACTTCTTTTTTAAAAGTCTTCAAAGTCTACATTTGCAGTATAGATTATTTTCTTCCATCACAATATTATCTGAACATATTAATCTTATCTAAAATGGATAGTTATTTCATTTTTGGAATTATTTCTAATTGCATATTGTTAAATATAAAAAAAGGCTTCCAGTAGAGTCCAGAGTGGTATATTGACAAGATATATCAAAATATTTTATATGAGATTATACATCCTTGTCTAGAGTGTGAACGAGTAAAAATAAAACAATATTTTTTGTGTGGAAGGCTCGGGATTTGATCTTTTCTTATTAGGGAAATGAAATAAATAATTCTTACAATAGCCTCTCGCCATATTGATCTCTACAGTTACATGTGAAGGAGGATGCTTTGGCCAACTTCAAAGTGAACTCGCTTTCATGGAACTTGAAATTCAGGTTAACTTCTTTTTTAGAAGTCTACATTTGCAATATGAATTGTTTTCTTCCATCTCAATATTATCTGAACATATTAGTCTTATCTCAAATGGATATTTCATAGACTTTGCATCAATTTAGACTATTTAGTTAGCTTTCATTAGTTGATGGCTTGATTCCTTAATCTGCTTAAGTTCAAAAAAATAGTGTTCAAGCATATTTCATTATTGGAATTATTTCTAATTGCATATTGTTAAATATGAAAAAAAGGCTTCCAGTAGAGTCCAAAGTGGTATGTTAACAAGATATATCAAAAAAATTATATGAGATTACACATCCTTATCTAGAGTCTGAACGAGTAAAAATAAAACAATATCCTTTGCGTGGAAGGATCAGGATTTGATCTTTTGTGATTAGGGAAATAGAATAAATAATTCTTACAATATCCTCTCGCCATATTGATCTCTACAGTTACATGTGAAGGAGGATGCATTGGCCAACTTCAAAAGTGAACTTGCTTTCATGGAACTTGAAATTCAGGTTAAACTTCTTTTTTAGAAGTCTTCAAAGTTTACATTTGCAGTATGAATTGTTTTCTTCCATCTCAATATTATCTGAACATAGTAATCTTATATGAAATGGATAGTTTGTAGACTTTGCATCAATTTAGACTATTTAGTTAGCTTCCATTAGTTGATTGTTTGATTCCTTAATTTGCTTAGGTTCAAAAAAATAATGTTCAAGCATCTTTCATTTTTGAAATTATTTCTAATTGCGTATCGTTAAATATGAAAAAAAGGCTTCCAGTAGAGTCCAGAGTGGTATATTAACAATATATATAAAAAAAATCATATGAGATTACACATCCTTGTCTAGAGTATGAACGAGTAAAAATAAAACAATATCCTTTGTGCGGAAGGCTCAGGATTTCATCTTTTGTGATTTGGGAAATAGAATAGATAATTCTTACAATAGCCTCTAGTCATATTGATCTCTACAATTACATGTGAAGGAGGATGCTTTAGCCAACTTAAAACGTGAACTCGCTTTTATGGAACTTGAAATTCAGGTTAACGTCTTTTTTAGAAGTCTTCAAAGTCTACATTTGTTGTATGAATTGTTTTTGTCCATCTCAATATTATCTGAAGATATTAGTCTTATCTAAAATGGATAGTTCGTAGACTTTGCATCAATTTAGACTATTTAGTTAGCTTCCATTAGTTGATGGCTTCATTCATTAATCTACTTAAGTTCAAAAAAATAGTGTTCAAGCATATTTCATTTTTGGAATTATTTCTAATTGTGTATTGTTAAATATGAAAAAAGGCTTCCAGTAGAGTCTAGAGTGGTATATTAACAATATATATCAAATTTTTTTATGAGATTACACATCCTTGTCTAGAGTCTGAACTAGTAAAAATAAAACAATATCCTTTGTGTGGAAGGCTCGGGATTTGATCTTTTTTGTTAGGGACATGAACATATTAGTCTTATCTGAAATGGATAGTTCGTAGACTTTGCATCAATTTAGACTATTTAGTTAGTTTCCATTAGTTGATGTCTTGATTCTTTAATCTGCTTAAGTTCAAAAAATAGTGTTCAAGCATATTTCATTTTTGGAATTATTTCTAATTGCATATTGTTAAATATGAAAAAGGAATCCAGTAGAGTCCAGAGTGGTATATTAACAAGATATATCAAATTTTTTTATGAGATTACACATCCTTGTCTAGAGTCTGAACTAGTAAAAATAAAACAATATCCTTTGTGTAGAAGGCTCGGGATTTGATCTTTTATGATTAGGGAAATGGAATAAATAATTCTTACAATATCCTCTCGCCATATTGATCTGTATAGTTACATGTGAAGGAGGATGCTTTGTCCAACTTCAAAAGTGAACTCGCTTTCATGGAACTTAAAATTCAGGTTAACTTCTTTTTTAGAAGTCTTCAAAGTCTACATTTGCAGTATGGATTGTTTTCTTCCATCACAATATTATTTGAACATATTAGTCTTATCTGAAATGGATAGTCCGTAGACTTTGCATCAATTTAGACTATTTAGTTAGCTTCCATTAGTTGATGGCTTCATTCATTTATCTACATAAGTTCAAAAAAATAGTGTTCAAGCATATTTCATTTTTGGAATTATTTCTAATTGCGTATTGTTAAATATGAAAAAAGGCTTCCAGTAGAGTCCAGAGTGGTATATTAACAATATATATCAAAAAAATTATATGAGATTACACATCCTTGTCTAGAGTTTGAACGAGTAAAAATAAAACAATATCCTTTGTGCGGAAAGCTCGGGATTTGATCTGTTGGGATTAGGAAAATGGAATAGATAATTCTTACAATAGCCTCTCGCCATATTGGTCTCTACAATTACATGTGAAGGAGGATGCTTTGGCCAACTTCAAAAGTGAACTCGCTTTCATGGAACTTGAAAGCCAGGTTAACTTCTTTTTTTGAAGTCTTCAAAGTCTACATTTGCAGTATGAATTGTTTTCTTCCATCTCAATATTATCTGAACATATTAGTCTTATCTGAAATGGATAGTTCATAAACTTTGCATCAATTTAGACTATTTAGTTAGCTTCCATTAGTTGATGACTTGATTCCTTAATCTGCTTAAGTTAAAAAAAAAACAGTGTTCAAGCATATTTCATTTTTGGAATTATTTCTAATTGCTTATTATATTTTGGCAAGGGATTATATGAATGTTATCTCTTTTATTTTTATCTTTACTTGGTCAAAGTTATCTATGTTCAAATAATAGCAATATTTTCTTATTCATTTTACATGGGTGTGTTGAGGGCTCATATGAATAAGTTTTTTTTATTTTACTTCTTCCTATATTTTGTTTTTGTTTTTTATTTCAAAATTGTATATGTATGTTGACTGGTTTGTTTATGAATGCTCTTTAATATGATTGCTTATAGTAATATTGTAGTACTGATATGGTAGTACAACACATGTTTACAAATACCTTCAATTGTGCTTAGAGTTGTTTAACTCTGCTACCATATGATCATTATCTATTTGGTTTTTTCTCTTGTTCCGTATTAGGTTTTTTCTAATCATTTTTATATTTTGCTAGGGGGCATGATTTTATTGTGGAAAAATTTGATGAATTGACAGTTATAATCTGTGACTATGTATAGTTTTCATTTATTTTGTGCCATGTCTTTAAGCATTGATTTTTATTTTTTATTTTTATAGTTTTCATAATTAGTAAGGTATATATACACATCATTTTAAAGTACAAACTAAATAAACAAAAGAGAAAGAAATACTCAAATTTTACTAATGTCATTGATTTGTAACCACCATAGATGTTTAATCACTCAAAATAAAATCTCCACATTATTTTGACCAAAATTCTTAATAAGATTCTAATTGACTTGAAAAAACATTCAGGGCATATTAGTGTACCTTACAATTTAAACACTGTTCAACAGGACCAAGACACTTCTAGCTCATCGGACCATCAATGATATTGGTCTTAGTATATTATTAGTTTATTTTAAATATTAATACTTAGTCGTTAAACAATTTAAAACAACACTATTATAATCTCAGCACGTGCCACTCCACCTAGTATATATAAAATGAGTAACCTACGTCACCCAAATAATTAATTAAAATTTAAATGATTAAGTGATTTAATAATTATTTACAGATTAATTTATCAAATAATTTTAATGAGTAATTGTTTTAAAGTGATTTTGGATGAAGTGTTAATGAGGGTAGATAAAAAAGTCAATGAAATATTTTAGATAAAAAGAGGTGGAATCTTCATCTTTGGGCATTATCTTTCAAGACCTTTTAGGTAAAAAGATGTTTAATCTTTATCTTTGGACATTATCCTTCAAAAACTGCAAATGAGGGAAGGCAACTAGTTGACCAAGTAAAGAGGGGTGGTCCCCTTGCTACCCTTCCGAAGATTGAGTTAGAACAGAAGGGAATAATCAAGTTTGAACTGTAGTAGGAGGATTATTGCATAACTTTTCACCATGATATCACACCTATTTATAATGTGAGCTTGATTGATTGAAGCTTCAAAATTATTGTATGGAATCTCCTATACTTCCAATATCATTCGTTTCCTTCTCTGCTCCACCAATAGGGAATGACTTTGGAGTTCTTCCAATCTCTCACCTCAGCTCATTGGCTCATGAAGAGTACGGACTGACTAGAGATGGCATCATTAGTCAGTCCAGCTCATTTATGTACTAAGACTAATGGGTTGTAACTCAACCATTGGCCCTTGGATTGTACGAACTGACTAGGGATGACATCATTAGTCAGTCCAACTCATTTATCTACTAAGCTAATGGGTTAGACAACCATTGGCCCTTAGATTGTACGATTTGGCCAAGGAAAAAATAATGTCATTGATTAGTCCAGTTTATTATTGTACTAAGTTGTATCAACCTGGAGCTCAAACGTTGGTCCATTTGCTTTAATCATTCTTCTGGAGTGAGACTAATTAGTACTAGGTTTTAGATATTTGGTACTTTTCTATTCGTGTTGGCTTTTTATTGGTTAAGATGCTTTTAATCCGGCTTATGGGCTATGTCATCGTCGATATTTATGCTTTGGCCTATCAATGTCTACCACGATAAGGTTAATTTGGTTCATTCGCACTCTCTCATCCTAGTGTTTAGGCATTACTGATGATGGGCCTTAGCTTTCTAACTGTTTTGGGACTATAGTATTATGGAACTATACAAATGTATCATTCTAAATATCGACTAGGGGTTCAACTATTTCTTACTGAAAGATATCATTTTAATATTAAAGATACTTCATGGGTCTATCATAGATACTTGGGCTTAGTCTCAATTTATTGTCGGAGTGAGGTATCTTGGTTCAATATGCTTTAAGGACCTCGACCTCATTCCGAGGTCTATCTTTTTACAAATGCCGAGTGCTGCCGAGGTCTTTCTTCTTTCAACTAAACACTATTGAGATTAAAAATTTTGACGTCTCTTTAGGACTTTTAATTGGTTTATGGTTTATTTATGAAATTATCTTGGTGAAATATTATGGTATAACATTTGCCCATAGTCTTGTGAGTTTCAGGAATCTAGACTCATAGGACTATGACCTATCACTTTGTCAAGAGCATGGATGACTAGGTGTTGAAGTGACTTTTCCTTCTAAGCTTACTTACTATATAAGTCGCGGTGATCTAAACCTCCTTGGATGGTCATTATCACTAATGACCTCTTATATCCAAAGGGTGCACATTTCTTCCACTTCGCACCTTTTCTCTTCTCATTCATAATTTTTTCTTTGTTAAGAGCTTATGATGTCTTCAGCCTCTAATTCTCAAAATTATTTTTTGTTTGAGGCGTCAGATTAAGACACCTTGGAATCCTTTTATACTTCTGAGGATTTGTGCCAGTGGCTCAGATCAAAAGTTTATTGTGACGTCCATGTATGTGGCGGGGTTGACATATTCAAGGATGATACTGATGGCTGAAGATACTTTCGCTTGATTTCTGAAGAGGAGCAACAAACAAGACCTTTAGCTCAACTCTTTGCTTTGGCTCATGGTGACCCTATAACTGATGATGGGCGTGTCACATTTGGAGGTCACTGAGGGCCTTCAAGGCTTAGGACTTCATCTCCGTCATCAAACATTGGTAGAAGTTCATCCTAGGCCACGGTGCACTCGCGAGTCGTTGGTGAATCGATATGCGGCTGAAGTGGTGGATTGACCCATGGCTGATGTGACGACTCGATCTGGGGCTGAGGTGAGGGTGATTTGACCTAAGGCCAAGACGACGACGATTTTGAGATCGGAGTGACAAGTCGATCCGAGGCCAAAGTGCTAAATCGATCGAAGGTCGAAGCCGCAAGACGATCTGAGGCCAGAGCGGTAAATCGATCCGAGGATGAAGCGACAAGACGATATGATGCTGAAGTGACAAGATGAGCTAAGGCTAAAGGAGCAAGTTGATCCAAGGTCGAAGCGTCAAGTCAATCTGAGGTCGAGGTGGAGAGTCGATCTTAGGCTGGGGTGACTAGTCGATCTAAGGCCGAAGCAGCAAGTTGATCCAAGGTTAAGGCTGAAGTGAGGGCTTTGGAGATAGAGGATGAGGTTGGCGATGAGATTTCTACTCATCAAGAAACGGGCAGTGGCTTTTAAAATAGATGATATTATGACATCAATAAGTAGGGAAGAACTTCTTAGTGTAAGGGAAATATACTCGATTCCTGACTCTATTACCCTTCACATTCTAGGGTCGGGAGAACTTGCTAGCAGTCCTCCTCTAGGCGAGGTGGCCTTTCGCCAATCCCTTTTAGTGGTTGTGTACATCCTCCTTTTAATGATCTAGTCAGAGTTATGCTTCATTAGTTTAGGTTGGCTTCTTGTCAGTTCATCCCGAACGCTTAACGATATGTATTAAGCTTGTCTTTCACGTGGACAAATTTATTACATTTGGATTTTGATTTTAGTATTGTTGAATAGGCGATGCTCTGGTTTGTATTTGTCTTTATAAGGCTTTATGAGCTAAATCCTTACTTTGTTGATATGGTATTTGCTATTTCCCAGTTTATAAAGCTTGAATATCATTTGAGTTGATTCTAGTTTGTTGTAACATATTTTATACTTGTACTTCGCCTCATGTATGTTGTCGTGGAGTTTAGTCTGGTCGCATATCATGTTTGCTTCCTCTTGGAAGAGCACGAGTTAATATGTAATGCCATGGGATTCGGCTTTTATACATTTATCAATTGTACTTCTTGTGTTCACTTCCTTTGTAAGAGCACAAGTTAGTATGTACTGTCGTGGGTTTCGGCCTCTATGCACTTAATAGTTGTACTTCTTGTGTTGACTTCCTTTAGAAGAGTACAAGTTAATATGCACTTTCGTGGGGTTCACCATCTATGCACTTAATAGTTGTACTTCTTGTGTTCGCTTCTTTTGGAATAGCACAAGTCAATATGCATTGTCGTGGGGTTCAGCCTCCATGCACTTAATAGTTGTACTTCTTGTGTTCGCTTCCTTTGGAAGAGCACAAGTCAATATGCATTACTGTGGGGTTTGGCCTCTATGCATTTGATAGTTATATTTCTTGTGTTCGTTTCCTTTGGAAGAGGCAAGTCAATATGCATTGTCGTGGGGCCTTCAAGGCTTCATATTTTTTCTCATACCCCAATTCCTAATTGATTGAGATGTATTTAATATGTATGATAACATCCTACAAGCTTCAACCTCGGCTTAGGAGCTGTATTTGAATTGAGGCGGGAGATCTCCCGCCTTAGAGTTCCTCTCCATGGGAAAACTCTCTCTCTTTTGGAACTTACTGAAAACAATAAATTAACTTACAAGAAAATATTATATTTTCCTTCGTCGAATTATCTTTTATCTGAATATGGGTAAAGCGATACTCTAAAGACCGCATGGGGTCTCCATCTCTGCTACACTCGACGATCCTCGAGTCAATATGCACTACCGCGGGCCTCTATGCATTTGGTAGTTATACTTCTTGTGTTCGCTTCCTTTGGAATAGCACAAGTCAATATGCACTGCTGTGGGGTTCGACCTCTATGCACCTAATAGTTGTACTTCTTGTGATCACTTCTTTTGGAAGAGTATAAGTCAATATACACTATCGTAGGGTTCGACCTCTATTCATTTGGTAGTTATACTTCTTGTGTTTGCTTTCTTTAGAAGAGCACAAGTCAATATGCACTGTCGTGGGGTTCAACCTCTATGCGTTTGATAGTTATACTTCTTGTGTTCGCTTTTTTTGGAAGAACACAAGTCAATATGCACTGCCGTGGGGTTTGGCCTCTATGCATTTGGTAGTTATACTTCTTGTGTTCACTTCCTTTGGAGGAGCACAAGTCAATATGCACTGCCGTGGGGTTCGACCTCTATGTATTTGGTTCGGATAGGAATCAATTTAAATATCCATTACTTGGGATAAAAATATTTTATTCGATAAAGATCACATACATCATGGATAAATATATTTTTAATGTAAGATTATTACCATCGGCGTCCTACAGCTCGTAACATCTTGGCCTAATTATCCTCGTGACTCTATATGGTCCATCCCAATTAGGACCTAATGACCCTATGGTGTGGTTGCCCCCGAATTCTACCTTCCTTTTAGGCCCCTCTCTTCCTCTATTCTTTTTATGGTCTATTTGTTCCCCACTATGAGTTGATAAGAGCTTGGTTGCACTTATGTACTTCTAGGTTCTCCTCATCAATTCTGCAAAGTTCGTAAGGGGCTTCTTAGGTAGTGACCATAACAATTTGTCATCTCACAGCCCTAAAAGTAGGGCTATCAGGGCTATGTAATCAGTATATCCATCAACTTTCAAGACTTTCATGTTGAACCAGCAACATAATCTCGCAAATTCTCATCTTTTCTTTGTCTAATTGTGAGGAGGTGGTTTGGAGGTTTCCTTTGATCCCTTCCTCCTAGGAACTGATGTATAAATAATTTACCGAGCCTAGAAAAGGATGAGATTGAGGCTAGCTTCAACTGTCTGTACCATGCTCATGTGGATGAGGTGAGGGTAATAGGGAAAGCGTTGCACATGATGGCCATATGAGTTCCTTGGAGCTCCATCCACGTCTTGAATATTTCTAGATGCTCGGTCAGATCCTTACTTAAATCATATGGTGTAATGGCAGGCATTTTGAATCATGATGGCATCTCCATTCTCATTATCTCTTCTATGAATGTTGGTTCGGCTTGCTCCATAAGAGACTCAGCCGAAAAGGGGATTTGATTTTGAAACTCCTTCTGCATGTTTTCAATTTGATCTATTAATCTTTCCAACTCAACTCCGTACGCCGTGTCGCTGTCTGCTATGGCTTCAGCCTCTGTCTAGGTTTTTTTTTCTTAGGTTGTTCTTCGAGGGCGTTTGGATGGTTTCGCATGGTCTGGTTGTTCGTCTGAACCTTCAAGATCAAACTCGTGATAGTTGGAGTGGTGGGTTGGATCCAAGTGGTTCAAAGCCTCAGTGAGTATTTAGACTTGTTGTTCTAAGGTGGCAATTGTATCCCGTTGAATCATTGTCAGTCCTCGACGGGCAGGCCTCTGACGAGGTTGAGGCAATTTGGGGTTTGGTGCTTCGGATGCTCGTACTAAGCGTGAAGCGATGGTCTGGATTCTGCTAGATCTTCAGCTCATCTTAAGTGTAGATGTGCGGAAGACGTGAAAACCACAATGAGATTTTTTAACTTTAAAAGTTATGTCGTTCCTACATACGGCGCCAAATGTTTTAAGGTGATTTTGGATAAAGTGATAATGAGGCTAGATAAAGAAGTTATTGAAATCTTTTAGACAAAAGGAGATGGAATCTTCATCTTTGGGCATTATCCTTCAAGACCTTTTAAGTAAAAAGAGGTGAAATCTTCATCTTTGGACATTATCCTTCAAAAACTGCAAATGAGGGTAGGCAACTAGCTGACCAAGTAAAGAGGGGGTGGTCCCCTTGCTGCCCCTCCGAAGATTAAGTTAGAACAGAAAGGAATAATCAAGTTCGAAGTGTAGTAGGAAGATTATTGCATACCTTTTCACCATGATGTCCCAACTATTTATAATGTGAGCTTGATTAATTGAAGCTTTGGAATTATTGTACGGCATCTCTTATACTTCCAATATCAATTGTTTCTTTTCTGCTCCACCAATAGGGAATAAGTTTGGAGTTCTTCCAATCTCTCACCTCAGCTCATTGGCTCATGAAGAGTACGAACTTACTAGGGATGACATCATTAGTCAGTCCAGCTCATTTATGTACTAAGACTAATGGGTTGGAACTCAACCATTGGCCCTTGGATTGTACTATCTGGCCAAGGTTGACATCATTAGTCAGTCCAGCTCATTTATGTACTGACTAATGGTTTGGAACTCAACCATTGGCCTTTAGATTGTACGATCTAGCCAAGAATGACATCATTGATTAGTCCAGCTTATTATTGTACTTAGTTGTATCGACCTGGAGCTCAATCGTTGGTCCAGTTTCTTTAATAATTCTTCTGGAGTGAGACTAATTTGTTCTTGGTTTCTGATATTTGTTACTTTGCTATACGTATTGGCTTTTTATTGGTTAAGATGCTTTTAATGCGGTTGGCGGGCTGTATCATCGTCGATATTTATGATTTGGCCTATCCATGTCTACCACGATAAGGTTAATTCGGTTCCTTCCCACTCTCTCATTCTGGGACTTAGGCATTACTGATGACTTTTAATTGGTTAAGAGGCTTTTAACTGGTTTATTTGGTTCCTTCACACTCTCTCTTTAGGACTTTTAATTTGTTTATTTACGAATTTATCTTGGTGAAATATTATGATATCAACAGTAATATATCAACTTATGAATAATTATCAAATCACTTAATCAATTACTTAATCACCCTATAATTATTTATATAAAATACATTTGCATGATATAAATTGGATTCTAAAGAGTTGAGTGAAATATTTATTTTGTTCTTGTACAAATCAATCATGATTGCTTTGTCAAGGTTATAAATTCTATGAAAATTTAAGATATTAGTTTCGAATCCATAACCTCATGATGTGAAATTGAATGCTAAAACATTACGACAACTTATTTTATCAACCAACTTGCGTTAATTGTACTGGGAGAAGGGGCTGCTAGACATTATGGGGATGTTCATATTACGGAATGGAACGTTTACTATAGATGTAAATATCATTGTGAAAATGAGAAAGTATAAGAAATATTATTGCAAAATTAGAAAAGTGTAACACCACCACAAGAATGTAACATAACATTTCTGTATTTGTTTGTGAAAATTTGTTGTAAGGTGTATATGGTAATTAAGTATGATATTTTTATTATTTCATATATGAATATTATTTTATGTATTGTGTTCATATGAATATTATTTTACTTATGGTTTTCTACAATAATAGTTTTGTTGTTTAAAATAGTTTAAAAATTAAATTATAAATATTTTCAAAACCTAAAATAATATACTCCGAATATATTTTATTTAAATCATTATAATATTTTATAGAATATAGATATTCGTAAAAAAATAAAATGTTATTTTCGAAGAATATCATAATAATATTTTATAGATCATTGTAATATTAAAGCTGTATCACAAAATATTTTATATTATAAATAATACATTAAATAATATTATATTATACTATATAATAATCTTTTAAATAAAATTTGATAAACTTTTTTGCATTGTGATAATGACACATTATTCTTATTTTATAAGTAATGATATTATCCTATTTTACAGTAACTAGTCGAAAAGAACGTGTTTCGCACGTGTTGAACTATTTTAAAATTAAAAAAAATAATATTAAACTTGAATTTTATGGTAAAATTATTATAAATCTAAAATAAATGTAAAATAATAATGGAAAAAATACAATTTTCTCATATTTATAATTAAATTATTACATATATAAATATTTTTTAGCGTGTTGTCCATCACTTGAAGATGATATACTTGTAAGATGATATAGTTATTGATGATCACATGGAAATGTTAAATTATGTACACAAAATTTTATATTTAAGAATGCACAATCTGTACAAATGTACATCATAAGGTGAGATGAAAAAAAACTAATAAAAAAGATCTACTTGAGAAGAAAAATGGAATCTTACAAATTATTTTACAACGATAATGGACATATAAAATTATTACACTTATTATAAAACTAAAAAACGCTAATAAATACTAATGTGTATCCATCATGTGCTAATGTAAAAAATCTTGTACATAGACAATATAACTGATTGTTATTAACAAAAAAGAATATTCATGAGATAATTATATCTTTAAAATCATGTACATGATCCTTCATGTTTAGTGAACTGTCAAATTCCCACTTAACACGTGTATAATCCAGACTGAAGAAGTGATCAAGAAAAGTGATAAAGTATGATTGTAGGAACGGCTAGGCAGTACTAGAAGAAATCTAGAGAGGAATATTCCCTAAAAGTGCCTATCAACTCCTCATATCATTTTTTGTGTATAAATACAAGCATGTACAACCTCAAAAATCAATCGAATAGAAGTAATCTAAAGCCTTTGAGTTCTTATTCTCTCATTTTCTCTCTAAATTATTTTTTTATTATTTGTTCGTAATAGATTTCCCTTAATTGGAAAAATTCTTTACATTTGGTGCTTTCATTGAGAGAGAAAAAAAACTCGAGAGAACCCTTCTAAAAATGTCTAGAACTAGATCAAACGCTATCATCAATGAGGGAAACATAATTGGTTACTGGAATGATCATGTTGACTAACCCACACCACCAGTTGAAATGCTCCAAACTATTCTGATGGGAATGCAAGAGATGGAGCAACGAAACATTGAGACGCTTCAGAGCGCATAACAGATGGCACATGATCAAATTAATACACTACAACGAGAATTTGCGGAGACATGTGCGAAGGTTAGTCAGGGGACAAACAACGAGGAATGAGAAAACCATTCAGAATAAGATGGCCAGGATGCTAGGAAGGCAAACCCTAAAATCAACAGGAATGTGCAGGATGAAGACGGAGAGGAAACCACATGAAAGAGACAGCGAGAGAAAACTGTCTCCCTAAGATCATAGCAAAAAAAAGGTGGTGGAAGAGATGTTGAAGAAAAAAGATGATGGAGATGAGGAAACTAGGGAGTACGAGAAAGGCTGAACTAGAGTCACTTACCAAGTTTAAGTGCTATGAAGGGAAATCTGATTCACTGGACCATCTCAGGCATTTCAAACAAGTGATGGCACTATACCATCATGATCATGAACTAATATGCATGATGTTCCCTACCATTCTAGATAGGACCACTTTGAAATGCTACCATTCATTCCCAAATCATTCAATTACTAACTTTACCATTATGTCTTCGGTCTTTTTGGAACAGTATTTCACATACCGTTCAGTAATGGAAGATATGAAATACATCCTGACCATTACCATCAAGAAGGGAGAATCTCTGTGGGAGTACACGCATATATTTAAGGACGAGATGGCCAAGGTAGAAAGTTGTGATGACTGAGTAGTGAGACTGGCTTTCAGACGAGGGTTGGATCCAAATTCATCCATCTTTGAAGATTTGTCAGAATTGAAACCGCTGTTCATGGCAAAAATATTCCAACATGCATAGACTTACATCACGTTTGAAGAACAAAAAAAGAATTTGATGATTCTGACGAAATAAAGGACAAAGGAGAACAAAAAGGATAACAAAACTCCAGATCGAGAATATCGGAATTGGATGATGCGCAGGGAGAAAGCAAACAAGAAAAGACTAAAACTAGAGAAGATACGTTGATAAGATCCATCCTAGGGACAAGGTCTATACGCCCCTCGCTATAACCGTAAATCAAATTCTTGAGGTGATCAAGAATAAGCCATGGTTGAAAAGACCAGCCCCATTGACAAAGGAACCAAGCTACAAAGACAAAAGATCAATATTATTCTTTTCATAGAAGTTACGACATTACAGAATATTTAATAAAGGACAGTTACCTCCAACAGTACATCCAAAAGAGGGAAGCGGAAAAGGAAATCCAAGACTAAGAAAAATAACCTCTCAAAATTGCCAATACGATAATCGCACTAACTGAGCATAAGGGAACCACTAAGAAGGAGATAGAGATATACTGCAAGAAGCCCACGCTAGAAAGACACTAGGAGAAAGGAAGTTCTTCGAGTGACAACATAAATCTGTTGTTGAAATTTGATGAGATGGATCTGGAGCACGACAAGCGTCATGATGGCACTCTGGTCAATACAATAAAAGTCAGAAATTGTTTTTTGAGGAGAGTATTGATCGATGATGAGAATCCTATCAATATCCTACACTGATCAACGCTTGTGAAGATGTCTACGGAAAGTCAAAAGTTATAGGGTCCGTCGTAGCCATTGATAGGTTTCAACGAGACCATAAGCTATTATGAAGGAATCATCACTCTCCCAATGAATGCTGAACTGTTCAACCAAATGACAGAATTTGTGGTTCTAGACATCTTATCACTGTATAATGAAATCCTGGGAAGGACATGGTTACACAAGATGAAGGTCGTTCCTTCCACCTTCTATCAGGTATTTCTCCAGATGTAATAAAGACAATAAAAGGTGATCAAGCAGCTGCTCGTATTTACGCCGTAACGGCACTGGAATCCCCCAGACGAACGACAATGGAAAAGAATTTGGATGTGCAGCCTGAGGCTGCGGGACAATAGCAATGTCGTTAAAACCATCGTACGAAGCGGAAGAATCTATCGAACATATGTACCTTGAATAAGGAACTCAAAAGACAACTAACATTAGGACCCAACTCGAGGAAATGAAAAAAGAAAGGTTGAAAGACTTTATGCGGAAGGAGAGAGACATCTTCCCAACTACGGCACAAGAAATGTCAGGTATTCCTGAAAATTAATATGTCATAAGTTGAACACGGATCCCGCTATAAAATAAATGAAGCAACGTAAAAGAAGCTTCACCCTAGAACAGAATGCAACAATTAAAGAAGAGGTGGAAAAACTTTTGAAAGCGGACTTTATCCATGAAGTGGACTACCTAAAGTGGCTTACCAACATAGTCATGGTGAAAAAGAAGAACAGGAAATGGAGGATCTGTGTCGACTTCACCAATCCAAATAAAGACTTCCCAAAATATGACTATCCGTTGTTAAGGATAGATCAGATGGTGGATGCTACTTTGGAACATAAACTCCTCACCTTCATGGACGCATTTTCAAGATACAATTAGGTGAAAATTTTTCAACTTGATCAGGAAAAGACCTCATTTATAATTGAACATGGTATTTTTTTGCTATAAAGTGATTCCATTTGGATTGAAAAATGCTGGTGCAACTTACCAAAGACTCGTGAATAAAATCTTTTGTAAGCGAATTGGAAGAACCATACAGTTTTACGTAGATGATATGCTGGTCAAGATTTACAAACAGAAAGATCATAGCAGAAACCTTGATGAGGCCTTTTTAGTCTTAAGAAAGATCTCCATGAAACTAAATCTCGATAAGTGCACATTCAACATAGAAGCGGGAAATTTCTTAGGCCATCTAGCAACACAACGGGGGATCGAAGTCAACCTGGATCAAGTAAAAGCTATCATGGAGATAAAGTCACCAAAAATTGTAAGGAAATACAAAGCCTGACGGAAAAATTGGCGTCTTTGAATAGATTCCTTTTGAGATCAATGGATAAATGCAAGTCATTTTTCACAAAGTTAAAGAGGAATTTCGTTGATAGTTGGGATGAAGAGTACAAAAATGCTTTCAAAAGAATTGAGTAATATCTGACAACTCCACTGTTGCTGTCAAAACTGGTACTTGTTGAGCAGCTGCTTCTGTACGTGACCGTACCATAAATGGCAGTAAGTTCTGTTTTGATTAGAGAAGAAGAAAGGAAACATAAACATGTTTACTTTGTAAGTAATAGTCTAGTGGCCACTGAAATAAGCGCTTGAATGGCAAAGTGGGCTATTGAACTAGGCCATTATGAAATTCAATATTAGCCAATAACGTCTATCAAAGGATAAGTATTGGCTAACTTTGTAGCGGACTTCACTCATGATGAAGAGGAAAGAATCAAAGAGTTTCAGATGGAGGCAGAGAATGAATCCTAAAAGCTGTTCATTGATGAGACCTAAAAAAATAATGGGGTTGGTGCAGGAATAGTGGTGCAGACCCCACTCGGAGAAATTCTTGAACACTCCATCTCTTTTGGATTTAATGCTTAAAATAATGAAGTGGAATATAAGGATTTGATAGCAGGAGTTAGCATGCTGCTAGTGTTGGATCGGGTTTTATATTTTACAGAAAATTAATGAACCATGACTAGTTCATTAAACATCATCCAGAAAACTAACCAAGGCAGGAATGTGAGGAGAAGTGGTGTAGCACCTCAACCTCCAAGGGATGAACCCTTCAGTGTATGGACTCTTGTTGGATAGCCGCAGAGATGAGCCGGAGGAGGGGGATCATTGATCGAGCTAAACCACCCTCATTCTGGGTGGCGGGAGCATGAGGAGCTAGAGAGGAGCTGGAAGTATCGACTATTGGGCATAAGTAGAAAAGTACTCTTGGAAGAAAGGGGAAACAAGAACTTGAAACCTAATGCTATGTACATCGGATGAATGGTGATTTCATATGGGGGCCTACAAAGAACGTTCAAGGACCCTCTCTCACCTAGGGCAGAAATGATATCACGGGGGAAGCTTCTTGGTATACGTTCATAAACTGCCTAAACTCAGGCTCGGTCCTGACTAGGGAGACAGTGGGCTGAAAAAATGTACCATCCGCCATGGCTCCAAGAAATACAAGAAATATGGAGAAGAAGAAGATGAAATAGAAAAGTTACAGGACAAATGCCTTTAAATTGGCCACGAACGCAAAGAAAAGCTTTAATTTATTTTATAAATGTCGAGAGGTGTGATGAAAGGACGTTTGAAATGTTTGAGTATGAAGAGACTCATTGAGAAGGCATGACTGAAAAGGAATGATAGAAAGAGAATGTCGCGACAACTGACGAAGAAGGAAGTGACAACTGACGAAAAAGAGGCAAGCGTAGTTACCAAAAGTAAGTTTAAAGACTGTGTCACATGTTTTCAAGAAATATTTGAGGGCGTGAAGATGTAACGGCATAAAAAAGCAGTAATCATCACTAATAGTAAATTGACAAAAAGTTGCTCGAGAATCGTGTTTCTTATTTTTAAGAAGCGTGGAAAACAGAAACGGGAAGACGTAACATTAGGGGTAATCATTACACATCGACGAATAGGATTTCGACGAGTGTAATAAGGGTCAATAAATAGTCAAATTCTCACTTCACACGTGGCGGAATCTAGACCGAAGAAGTAATCAAAGAAAGTGATAGAGTATGGACCGTAGGATCGGCTAGGCAATTATAGAAGGAATCTGGAGAGGAATACTGCTCAAAGCTTGCAACGAAAAATGATTTATTACTTTGCAATTATCATTTTCTGTGTATAAATACAAGCATGTATAAGCTAAAAAATCAATCGAATATAAGCAATCTAAAACTTTCGAGTTCTTATTCTCTCATTCTCTTTAAATTTTTATTTTTATTATTTGTTCGTAATAGATTTTCTTTAATTGGAAAAATCATTTACACTCATAACATAGTAAAATATTATATTTAAATTATAAAGTATTAGTAAAAGAATAATTAGTGAGTAGAAATATAAATAAATTAAATAAAAAAACTTATGAGGATTAAAAGATAAAAGATGAAATAAAAAATTTCTCCCTCTCTTTAAGTCCATTCTAGTATTATAGTAGAGATAGAGATGGTATCAATGAGGTAATGTCAAAATTTTAATTCTCATCTGATGAACACGGTAAAGTTTATAACCTATCACATTACCATGTTATTTTTCAGTGTGCCATCAACGGAACAACCTCTATATAATTGATTGAAGTTGGAGCTTAAGCTGCATTTCATTAATGTCGTCCCAACTTCTACATAATTCATACGTGCACTGCCCTTGCTGCCTTGCCCATTCATTAAGTAGCCTTGAAAACTGCCTTCATAACAAAGGTACCAATAGAGCAGTAAAAATATTCAAGCTAATATAAAAGAGAATTTAATTAGACCATGATGAATTGGAGTCATTGGATAATAATAACACGAGTTGAGTTGGAACAATAAGTAAATCTTTACACAAAAGTCGGTCATGAAGTCGAGAGTTTGTCATAATATCTTCAGTCTAGTAAAATTATAAGATTTTTTTCGTTGATGTGGGCCCGTTTTTGTCATATAGTACTGTTTGAATAAAACAGGGAGAGAAACTAGCATTTCAAGGCAAGTGTTGGATCTCTATTGACCCAAAAATATCCTCCAAACTTATTATTAGAGGCAAAGTTTGATCCATCAAGTTGTGGGGTACTCTCTATTATCGAAGATAAGATCATACGCATGCATATGTGTAAGTAGTATGTACCCCCCATGTACTTGGGGTTTTCTGTTTTCTTTTTTTTTTCCCTTCTTTTTTTTAAAGTAATTTCCACTAATTCAAAACCAAAATGAAAGAAGAAAAATGAATTAATCCCGAAGAGTTGGCCTAATTAACGAAGTCCTTGAACTTAGAGGTTTGTGTTAGGGGTATTCAAAACTAAACTGAACCGATCGAACTGAACTGAACTGAATAGAAAATGATCGGTTCGATCAGTTCTTTAAGTCCCTGCAGTTCAGTTCAGAAAATGTTCAATTTTTTTAACCAAACTGAAACTTTAAATTCATATTATTTTTTTATTTTTTATATATAATTTCATATCGAACCAAACCGATACAAGACTTTGATTTTTTATTTTTTTTCAATAATATCATTTAAAAATATTTTTTAATTAATAATACCGAACCGAAACTCATAGTTAGATTCGGCTCTTTTGACCTTCACGGTTCGGTTCGATTCGATTCGATTTTTGCCCATTAACTGAACCGTGTTCACTCCTAATTTGTGCCATTTGAAGTCTTGGATTCAAATCTTTTTATTAGCAAACAATTCCTTCAATATTAATCATAACCGAGTGTTTAAAACAACGAGTTTAATATTTTTATATGCAAACAATCCTTCAAATATTAATTATGACCGAGTGTTTAAAACAACGAGTTTAATATTTTTATGTGCAAACAATTCCTTCAATATTAATTATGACCGAGTGTTTAAAACAACGAGTTTAATATTTTTATGTGCAAACAATTCCTTCAATATTAATTATAACCGAGTGTTAAAACAACGAGTTTAATATTTTTATGTGCAAACAATTCCTTCAATATTAATTATGACCGAGTGTTAAAACAACGAGTTTAATATTTTTATGTGCAAACAATTCCTTCAATATTAATTATAACCGAGTGTTAAAACAATGAGTTTACATACCCTGACTCTGACAAAACTTCTGAGGTTACATTGCACATATCCCATAACATTAACTAGTCAAGTGCTCATTAAAAACTTGTATGTGATTATAAAAAGGAAAAAAGATATCATACTTCCCATTCTAACAATCAACTAAAATAGTTATGTGCCTGTCAAATGCTACATAATTGTCATTTCATTTCTCTCACCTTCCTCTTCCCTATAAATACATTTGAAATGTTACTAACATTCTCATCCTTCTTTGATATATAGTTTGTGCTTTTAAACAAAAAATGAGTTCAAAAGCTTTTATTTTTCTAAGTCTTCTCTTTGCCATTGTCCTTCTCATCTCCTCGGAGGTGTCAGCTAGAGACCTTGCGGAGACCACCATCACCAAGCCAAATGGTGAGCCTTCTTAATTGTTTTCTTTTATCACCTTAATTATTAATTTATTTACTTTATCTTACTCTTATTTTCACATGAATTAATTAATATTGTTGCTCTTGCTTAAGTCCACATATTGACAAATACAAAATTATATATTTGTGTAAAATATACTGTGTTAAGTTCTCTAACTTGTTAATAATTAACATGTGCAGAAAAGGAGGCCACAGCTGAGACCAATGGGGTAGATGAATCAAAGCATGGTGGTGGTGGAGGATATAACGGAGGATACCAAGGTGGTGGTGGTGGAGGATACCCAGGTGGTGGTGGTGGAGGATACCCAGGTGGTGGTGGTGGAGGATACCAAGGTGGTGGTGGATACGGCCGTGGTGGTGGTGGAGGCCGATGTGGCTACCGAGGTTGCTGCCGCCGTGGTTACGGCGGAAGCTGTTATAGGTGCTGCTAAAATCTTTTACGTGACCAGCTTGAGGTGTTTTCTTAATGCAGAAACTCAAATTTAAACCTCTCTCAAAGCTTAAAAAAAGCAGTATACTTTATCTTAAATCTTATCCACAATACCGTACATGTGTGTGTTCAAATAATGTCCGTCTTAGTATGAATAAACGCATGGGTTTGGAATTGGATGATGCCCTAAGCCATCCTTAATTAACCAGCCATGTTGTCCAGTTTGTAATTAATTAATCTCTAGTTGAGATTAATATGGAACGTTTTATTTTTATATATAAAGAGTGAGATCATTATGAATGGATTTCTTTACCAATTTTGGCTTGATAATATATTAAGAATAATCAGTTAAGTTCAAATGATCAGATGTACTAGACATGAGAGGGATGGAATTAGTAGATACCCATAGGACCATATAATACACTCATATAAATACATAAAATCTATGCAAAAATGAAATGTTCATCGGCATGAAAGCGTAGGGGTCAGATTCATATATAAGATAAGAAAATATATCATACATCCAGCCCAATTTGAAGACAAAATAATTAACTGGCGTTGCATTTTATAGAAAACTGGTTGGAAATGTTGTAAAATATAATCACATTTCTAACATATTATCGTTCCCTTTTCAACTGGAGTATGCTAGAATTCAAACACACATACATAAAATAGGACCACAAATAGAGTAATTAAATGAACCCTTATAATACACGCTAAAAAAAGATGTATCTAACCTTCGTTGATATGGATAACCCTTAAATAGCGCAACTAAGTTTATTGAAGTCTCGACGTGGGACACTTGATTCATGCTTCAACTTTAATTTCTTTTGAACTGGAGCAGAGTAGAATTTAAATACATGCACACACAAAACGGTATTAAATAGAGCTACCAAATGAAGCCCTTATATACATTCCAACAAAAGGATCATTACCTTTGTTGATATTATAACACTACTTAAATAATGTAACTAAGTTTATCGAAGTCCTAATGTGAAACACTTAACTCACGCTTAAACAACTTTAATTTCTTTTGAAGCAGAGCATAATGAAATTCAATCACATACACAGAACACAACGATAAATAAAGGCCAAATGAAACCTTGCAACACACCCCCAACAAAATGATTTAACATTGTTGACATGCGTAAGTTCAAATAATGTAACGGGTAAGTTCAAATAATGTAATTAAACTTATCAAAGACCTGATAATGAAATGCTTAGACTTACATTTCAATAATTTTAATTTAATTTAAAATGAACAGAATGAAATTCAAACACACTGCACACAATATAACAATAAACAAAGCTCCAGATAAAATCTCACAGTAGGCACCTTAATAAAAAGATCCAACTTTGAGAAGAACATATCTCTCACAATAATTAATGTATCATATAGGAAAAATCATATTTTTTTTACCTTTTAAAAAGAAAATTCATTTGGAAGCAATGAAAAAAATCAAAACTGAAAAAAGTGAGTTTTCAGAACAGTGTTTTCTGCTTTTTTCTGACACCTCACTCTCTTCTTTATCTCTCTTCTTCATATCTCTCTCTCCCCTTTGTACCTCCATTTCTTTTCCCTAATCTTTCTCATCATTTTTTCTTCTTTCTGCTGAGTTAATTGTCTTCAAATAGCTAAAATTTGTCATCACCAAAATTAGAAAAATCGAGCAACGTCAACGCAAATTGTGGAGGAGGATCAAGCAGATTGTAATGGTTTGTGGGTGGGAGCGAATTGAAGTCGTAAAATTTGTAGACCAAACTCTTTCTTATTTTCCCTCATTTTCTCGAGAACCAAACAAGGGCTTACTTCAAATACAAAGCAAATAGGGGGAAGTTCTAATTTTGGATCTTACTTACTGAAATGATTCTTTAAGGGGTTGTCAATTACCAAACTCATAAGGGAATTCAAATTTTCTAAAATGAAATTATTTGGTTAGTAAACATATTTTATTCTCCATGTTTTCTATTAAATAAATATTAATTTAAGAAAAAAACTCTTTATAAAAGTACTTCCACGCACAACCCTAAATTATTTAAGAGTTTCAATTTGAACCGTCTATCAAATAGCATTAAATTTTTCATCATCAACTACAAAGCGACCTAGTTTGATTTTAAGACAATTTAAATTTACGTTGTTTTAAGTAATTAAGTGACTTTCTTTTTCGTTTTTCTTCTCAACATATTAAAATCATATCTTCTTTGTTTTTTTTAATTAAACCAGATATAATTAAAAAAATGAACTACCAACAATTAGGGGAATCACTTCTCTTCTTTGTTTGAAGCTTCTTCTTGAACATATATCAGAGGGGAACATACAGCAACATCAACTAATAGATCAATTGTACTAAAATATTTCCAAAACCAAATGTGTCTCGACTGGGCATTGAAGAATAAATTTGCTTTTAGGTTGAGAAAAGACAACTTGAAAGCTCACTTGATTTTACTTAATCACGTATCTTTATTTGTCTTATAACCTGTTCACTTGATTCTCATGAAATCGATTTTTGTGAAATCTAATTTTAAATTGTCATTCTACTTGTTTACAATGATTTTATAATCCAATTCTAAGTGAATCTCACAGAATTGACTGGAATAAATTTCTTTGACTTCATAAAATGAGATTATTAATAAAAATGTGGTAATGTGATTCCATATTTTTTATTCTTTTAGAATGAATTATGAAAAGTTCATTATACTCTCAAAATATTTATCTAACAAACTCTCATTTCTTCTATTTAGTAATGTCATATATTTTATTCTAATTCATTGATTTAGTAAACGCAAACAATCATTCTTATTCTCAATAATCTTATTTCAAATTTTGATTCTTGGTCATTCCAATCTTCATCCGATTCCAAACTTCATCTGATTTCAAATACAAGAAAATGTGCTATTAAAACTTGACTAAAGGTTGCAATTAAATGTTTAAATAGTTTATGATTTTAATGATAATGTTTAAAAGTTTAATAACTAAAAATATAAGTTTATGATAGATTAAAGGTGCAAACTATATAATTTTTTCTCAATAATATTTAAATCCTCTAATTGATTATTATTGGGAAGTGTTCTTTACTGATGAATAAATGTACGTTTACTACAAGAAAGATGACATTCTATTAGAGACGGATATCCCCGTGAAAAGTAATCCACGGGGACTATGCGGCATGCACGACAACCTCTCATATTAAAAGTCAACGTTTTTCACGGGGTGCAATGCCTCCTACGAAGACCCCTATGGTGTCTCACTTCTTACAGGATTTTTCGTCTCCTGTAGAATGTTGTTAATGAGGTTTTACGACTTCTGATACTTTTATTCAACAAATCCTTCAAGAGATTGTAGGTCCTGCATTTTAAAGAATAAGACAATAACTTTAAGATAATTTTACATTGCTCACATCACCATTTTATACTTTTAAGCACTTAAATAAATTCAATTTCAATGAATATGATAAACTGACAAAATTCAGCCTCTTAAATCTCAAAGCATGCATAACTGAACATAATCCATTCTCTTACGGCCCCCCACCCATACCCCACCCCACCCTAAAAGAGTATTATTGAACCTCAAATCATGTGTTACCAACATCGAAAATAATAACTTTTCTACCAACCGAATCTAATATGCATAACTTGACGAAATTCGGCCACAAACAAATTCAATTTCAATTAATAATGGTAAAGTAAAAAAATCCAGTCTCTTAAACCTCAAAGCATGCATAATCAAACATATTTCATCATCTAACAGCCCTCTCCCCTGCCCATACCCACCCCACGTTTAAAGAATATTCTTGAACTTTAAAACATGTGTTACCAATATTGAAAATAACAGTTTTCCTACCAACCGACTCTAACATGCATAACTTGACAAAATCAAGCCTCAAACAAAGTCAATTTCAAATAATAATGATAAAATTCAATCTCTTAAACCTCAAAGCATGCATAACCAAACATAATTCATCCTCTAACATCCCCTACCATTACCCACCCCATGTTTAAAGAATATTCTTGAACTTTAAAACATGTGTTACCTACATCGAAAATAACAGTTTTCCTACCAACCGACTTTAGTATGCATAACTTTACAAAATTTAGCGTCAAATAAAGTCAATTTCAATTAATAATGGTAAAATGATAAAATTCAGCCTCTTAAACCTCAAAGCATGCATAATCGAACATAAACACTCTTGTTAATAAGCTTACACTTCTAGTTCAGGCATTCCCTTAATTAAACACTAGAACAGCATGGCTTAGGCAAATATCAAAAAATTCAACAGCAAAACCAGTAGTACTAAATGATGAAAGTACCTCCAGATATAAATCTAACCATAAATAATAACATCCAGATTAACAAATATAAATAATCTCCATTACTTTAACTCCTAAAGCAGCACAACAGTATAAATAAAAATAAAAAAAAATGATTAAATCTAACCATAATGACCGTTGTCACTGAGCTATGCAGTTGTAGATCCTAAAACATCTTTAATGTGAGTCATATAAGAATTTGTTCTCCATAAAAAGCTTCAGATTTCTTTGTCACATCAACCTATACTCTCATAGTATTAGGTCCGAGGGGAACGTGATGATGACCGTCCTTCAACGGCTATTTCCCCTTAACCAATTCAATCCAACAATTTACATTTACTCGTGTGTTGGTTTATGAGTGTTGACACTCAATCAATAAATCAATAAAACAAGTATAAGCATAAAAAATAAAAAACACAAATAACCACGAGTTGCAATTATTGTTAGAAAAACCTTACCACTGGAGAAGGTATAGCTGAATTACTTTGATGGCCCACATGACATTGATAAATAATAAAAAATGCACTAGTCAATGATTATATCAGTAATGATATCAAACTTCTTTTGATTACCTTATTCTGATTTTTGAAAAAGTTGTTGATCATAGACTTCATCTCCCTCAATTCTTCATGCACCTTCTTACACATATCTTCTAACCTCTTCATCTTAGAATCAGATTATTGTAAAACACTAAATGTTGTAGGAGTAACCCACGTGCCAAGACCACTCGCACGTCCACGTCTTTCTTTGTCAAAAACTTTACCAAGACCATCATCATTCAAATTTTATGTTACAGATTCAGGATGCTCAGCCTGAACTTGTTTCAGTTTATGCTAAAATAACAAAAACTCAATGTTAAAGCATCAAATTTACGAAACCTACTTTTCACATATAAAAATGTATTTACAATAGCCTCAGCAGCTTCTGCATTCACTGGCTCACCATTTTTTCTCTTATGTGCTTCAATCCAAGCATCAACTCTCATTATCGAGCTTGGATTAGGACTACTCTTTTTCTAAACAAAAGAAAAAATGTTGAAGTACTACAAGTAGAAATTAACAACTTCAACAGAAAAAGTTTACAAACATGTTACCAATTCATGAGTCAGACGAGCATATCATTTACGGCTACAAGTACGAGAGATCTGAGTTTTTTTCATACTCTTGAACTTATCACTCGCAACCTACACATTAACAAGTATTCAATATCAAACACAATCATAATGAAATTTTAAATAATCATCTAATGTTTTGCTAAAGTCCTCATCTCACTACAACAAAAAAAGGCTTATATGACAGTGAATCTCCGTCATTAAAAGTGCCACAAAATACCTTTAATGATAGGGATTACCTGTCATTGTAGGTGCTACAAAAACACATTTAATGATGGGAAATCCCCATCATTAAAGGTTCATTTAAAAAAACTGTCATGGAAAGACAAAAATATGCTTTCCCATGACGGTTTTTCATTGCACTAAGTGATGCCATAGTACCTGACAACACAGAAAATAGACCCAATATCAAGAGTAAGCAGCAAACATCATATATTAAGAGGAGAACAAAACCAGAAAGTTGACATGGAAACATAGAATGATATAAAATGAAGAAAAGGACGAAGAACATCAAACCTCCTAAAATAGTAAAGCTTAAACCAAAGACAACTCGATAATGAAAGTAAGAATCAATTATGCGCTAAAGGGTTACCATCATGTATCGAAAATCAGTCCACCCCTCCAATTCAATTCTACATAAATTATGATTTATCATAATCAAAACAACATATAAACAAGAAAGATTTGGATCTAACTTCAGAGGAAAAAAATAACATTTTCATTAATAACTCTATCGAAGAAATTGATATTATCGTTATCATTGAAGCAAAAAGCAACCGATTCACACATTTCATTAACAAGATCAAAAGCCACATGAACCTACAGAGTAAATAAGGGGAAGAAGAAACAATTTCAGAGGAGCCTCAGATTAGTCATTAGTTTCTAAAAGAAAAATTGAAACATATTCCCACAAAATTGGGCTTACAGTTAAATATATCAAAAGATCCTTCATGAGGGAACATCAATTAAAACTTCAATTTATTTTCTCTTTTACCCTATAAATCAATCATAACCATATCTTAAGCAAATCACAACAATAACTTATTAGCTTTTCATATGACGCAGACGAAGGCTTCATCTCCAGTTCACAATTTAAGTTCTTGAATTTTGAAATGACATCCTCAACTTTCAAGATTCAACGAATGATGCAAGTAAATAAAGTTCATAAATATAAAAAGACAAATATAATTCTCAAAAATGTAAAATAGACAATAACTATAGTTGTTGCATCAATGAAATGCAAAAGTTGAGCTGCAGTTAAAATCCTTAGGCAGGCCTCTCAACCAAGTAAAGGGAAATAAGCTAATTTACGTTATAATAACATTGCTCATGGTGAAATTGTCGTGACTAGCCACACAACTTTAATATTGCAAGTATGTCGTAATAGCATTGCTCATGGTGAAATTGTCAAGACTAGTAATACAACTTTAATATTGCAAGTATGAATAGATAGATAGATAGATAGATAGATAGATGATAGATAGATAGAGAGAGAGAGAGAGAGAGAGAGAGAGAGAGAGATTGATCATGAAATATCATGGATGAGATATAACCCCCACTCCCAAGCCTATAAAAATTCGATGATGACTAATAGCATTGTGTTGCCATAGAAAACCCGTGTTTCTATTGAAAGGTAAAATACAGATCCAACAAGGAAAGACAATTGCAAATGCAACTACTCGAGGCAAGTTCATTAAAGCTATCACAGCTAAAAAGTTAAGTTTCATTATTCTACACTTAATATGGACAAATGTGCTAAATTAAGTTTAGATGCCACATAATCAAAAAGTGAATTAAGTGTTCAAAAGAACCAAATTGCATGGAACTTAGAAGCACCTCATAGAACTATATAAACATGAACATTACCAGCAACGTTCATGGGAAGTTCCTCACCGCTAAGTTTGGAATGCTAACAGCATTGCTAAAAGAAACACATTTTTAGAGAGAGTCAACAAATAATTCTCTATAACAAAAATTCAACTTATAAAGTATGCCTGACAGAAGTTGAAAAGCAAAATAAAAGAAGCACATGTGCTTTTGCCTTTTGATTTGCAGACACTAATATAAGAACTTTTATTTTAAATAGAGCTCTTTCTAACAAGTTAATGATTCATGTATAGCACCATCTGTTATCCATAGAGCTCAGATGTTATCTTGGTGAAATAGTCAAAATAGACATCATTTCAAGGGGTATTATGGAAAATACAAAAAACTGATGTTTTCAAGATTAATTGTTCATATTTGACCTTCAACAAATATATAAATATTCCAACGCCCATTTGAGTATATTGCTACTGCAATTAAGATTTCATCAATACTAAGCCTTCCTAACAGTATTGTCTTTAAAGAAGAATCTAATAAGTATCCAAAAATTGGGAAAACTAGTCATTATTCTCCAAACAAGAAGTCATCCACATACCAGAATGATAAATTTAGGGAAGACAGCCAAGACAATCAACCTAAACAGGATTTAGCATGCAAAAAAACCTAATGCTATCTCGATATTTTTCCCTCCCCTTACTTTTACATAAATGACAAGTTCTGAAAAATAAAATCTACTCAGTTAGTTAAAAAATCCGAATCAGACTACAAAAAAACACATGTAAACGTGGTTTGGTGGTTCAACAGAGGCCAAGAGAATCTTTTTAGAAGGCCAAGCGAGTATAAATGAAACCAAGTGAAATAGAAGTCCAACGAAAAAATGAATGGAGAAAAGGAAATTTGACAGAAGAGTAGTACAGGTGATTCGACATAAATTTCCTCCAGAAATGAAAAGGTACAGAATATGTTAGTTTAGAAACCATACTTCATTAACTTCATATAATCACTTGCAGAATAAAAAACATCCACATCAAATTGTCCTTCAGGTCCCCTAAAGCTTATTAGGCCAATTTCAGATATATCCACCTGAGATGGAGTTGGATAACATGAATTGATAACACTTGATTAATAAACTATCAATATGAGATGTGAGATTCATAAGTGAAGGCAATACATCAGGTAGATCTTCCGCAATTAAATACTCCTTAATAAATATTGTGTTCTCATATATCTTCTTAGTGATTACCTCTGGAGTAGGCCCTCCATTTTCCATGTTGTATTTAATCCCAAAATCCTGCAATAATGAGAATATAAACACTTTGATTTTAGTGAGATAAAATCTCTAAGTCTCTAACATGTGGTGAGACTATGAGAGTGTTGATCCATCAACGTATCATGAAGATAATCTCTAAAGCAGCTTCCATATCACTCAAGTTTTTATTTTCAATGTAAGAAATTCTATTAAAGCCGGTGATATGAACATCTTAACCAATTATAATAGGTAAGCTTATTATGATAGTTCAAGTAAAACCTGTCATATTAGCTAAATATCATTTTTTTTTCACATTTTAAAGCCTTTTTTACATGACAGGTTTAAGAAACCTGTCATTAATTCTAATATTATGCTTTCATCTAAAACCAATTTTTTAGTAATGTCTCTTCGCTCAGAATGCTCCACATACTCTTCATCATGTTCATATGTGGTTCTGCATAAGTTATAAGCATCATCAACCGCATCCGTTTCATCATCTTCATCATACCTAACCGGTTCTCCACGATGATACAAATTTGTATATGTAGGATCTATGCCTTTGATAATTAAATGCTAAAAACATCATTCGAATATTGATGACTCATATTCCTACGTTTCCTACAAGGGCACAAAATTTTTTCAGGATGATCTGCATTAGCCATGGCCTCTCTAATGAATTGTCTTACCCTTTGCATGTACTCGTCTGAAGCTCTATTAATTCAAAACTAAAATCTAAGTACTTAAACTATCTTTTTCAATACTAAGATTGAACTAGCGTGAGAATTAATTTTCATTACCACTTCCAATGCACCTAATCTGTATCCATCATGGAAACTACAATTATGAATATAAGAAACGTATTAATTGCATACATTGAGTTAGTAGTTGTATGCGCTAAATAAAACATGTCAAATCATTAATGGTTCTGACTGTCACTTGATATCTATATCATTCCTGGTGGAAGTTTGTGATTTTTAGGGTTTTGTTTAGTGAGATGGTCGAATATGAACTTGAGGTTGCAGATATCGAAACAACAACTACTGTTGTGAACCAACTAACATCCACCATTATTCTCAGTGACAGAGAGAGATGGATGAGAAAGATGGATTGTTTTGGGGCACTTACTTACAATTGGGTCGTATAGGGTGGACAAGTAGAAGTGCTAAAGTAATGCGTACACAAAACTCGTGAATCATGTTTTTCGTTTCCCATTCTATATAAAAGATTCAATTTTAATCGAGTCTAATCTAATTGGTTTTGTTTGTTTCTTATTCTATCAGCAAGCAAGCAGATCCACGCTACATGAATCGCATGACAATGTTTTATATAAGGGTATTTATAAATAGCTTAATTATTATCCAGGGATTTGCTTATATTTATTCAGATCTTTTATTTGATATTTTATTATAATTAAGCACCTCAGTGAGATATAATATTATTGTATGATGATTATTATATTCTAATTAACGAATGAATTAATGCACATCGTTCCTATTTGTAAATCATAATAAAGACAAAAAAAAAGAGAAAGAAACAAGAGCAACATATATACATACACAATCTAAGTCTAAATTAAGTTGGCCAAAGCTCAGTCGAGTAAACTGTAAGACAACACATGCATACATGTAGTCATTCTCATCTCAATCCATTGAATTAAAAAACAGCTTATAAAAAAATGATTCCAACCAGTACAGAAACTCCTAAAATCGATGAGAAAATCAAAATAGTCAAAACTCAGACAGGAAAGTACAACCACTAGAAGAAATTTAGTCAAAGAACTTAAGAACCGATCACCTCAAATAAAACATAAAATCAAAAATCAAAAAATTGGAGGGGAAAATCATATAACCACACAAAACAATCATAGGAAACAATGGAAAAACTTTTGGTCTCCAAGAAGAAGTATAATACAAGATTTTAGAGACGCCAAGGAGAAATGACGACATACAAAGACTTAAAACTCAGAAGTAAAGGAGACCAAAGAATCAAACTTGAAAATCAATGAAACTCTAGTTCCTTTGTCTTTGAACGAGAGAGTGAGAGAGAAGATAATCAGTGAGAATCTTCGAGCCCTAGGTCATCTGAGAGGGAGAAGCTCTGTCGAAGTCTAACGCTAGGTCGTCTGAGAGGGAGAAGTTGCGCCGAGAATGAAGCAATGATTTCGAGGGTCCAATTCAGAGAGAAGCAACGATTCTCAAAGCTTCTCTGAAAATGGAGAGGAAAATCGAGCCCCTCTGAGAGAGCTCGAGAGAATCTTTCAGAGAAGAAAATCGAGTGTGCCCCTGAGAGAGCTCGAGAGAACGAAATGATTTCGAGCCGTGGGTCCACTTTTTGCTTAAGTGTCCCGCTTCTATTTTGCCCCTCCGCTTTTTTTTTTTACTTTTGACATGAATAAATTTTACTTGATTTTTTAATTTTTTTGTTGTTTCTTATTTTTAATAACAGGAGACTAAAAGTCTTGTATTTTATTCCTATAGAATGCTATATTTTCTGTAGTGTTTTTAAGGTTGAGAAAAGAAAAAAAGTAAGGAAAATTTGACGTAAGAGGGTTCCAATTGAACTTTTAAATAGTTTAATAATTTAGTTGTAATGGTTGAAAAAATGAAAATAATGGTAACTAGAAAAACATAGTTTATATTCTTGTATTGTACACTTTTTTTCTCACTTTTTATAAGTTAAAATAGAAATATTTGTTCATTCTTATTTATTTTTTAACTCGTAATCTTGAGTTTTATTTCAATGCACTGATAATTTTCTTTCTTTAAAATTTTAAGAATTTGATATTGAGATAGAATTTATCATCAACTCAATTAATGAGAATGTGGATAAAATTTTTAAGGCTGTGCAATCAACTCAATGTTCAATCAACCCTTTAATGAATAGAAAATATACATACGGTGTAAGAAAACTTCCCTATGAAATTTCTCATATATAAAAAATATATAAAATGGTATGTAGAAAGTTAAACATTCATATGGATAAATATTATGCAAACATTAAGTTTTGAATCTCAGATTTTTTTATAAAATCTTCTCTAGTTGATTATTTGTTGTTGTGAGATGTTTAATTTTAGAATTTAATATCATCATTTTTATCACAATCAGTTTAATTAGTTACCGTCTATAATTTCTTTTTTACTGTTTAAATAGTAATGAATGAAAAAAATAAAAGTAATGATAATTAATAAACTATATACATAAAATTAAAAATGTATATTTATATAAAAAAAATTTAAAAAAAGAGTGGGTAGGGGTACAAAATCTGATTGTCCCCCCTCCCCCTTACCCTTTAAGCTAGGGCATTGGCAGGAGCTTTGTATTTGATTTTTTTTTTCTCGTCTTTTTTCTTTTTATTCATTATATATTATTTTTTATCCTACATGTTTTCGTTCCCTCACATATTTTACATTTGATTTCTATTTTATATATTTTCTTCATTTTATCATTTTACAACCATTTTTTGTGGCTAACTTTTATTTTATTTTATGTATCTATTTTCTCCATAGTTATTAATATATATTTTTTCTTTACTCTTTATTTTTGTAGCACTATTATATTATCATATGATTCATATCTCATCCACTTGTAATTATAACAGTGTACATATGTGGGCCCCATGATTAATTTTGAGATTTTTGATATATCAATTATCTTGAACTATTGAGTTGAGCTGTTATTTTTTATATACCCAAATAACTTCAATGATCATTTATTTAAAAAAATAATTACTTTTCAATGATTTTGGTCCCATTCATTAAATGTTATTCACTTGATTACATTTTTATGACAGAAGACATACCCAATAAGACATGCAAAAATAATTTTCTTTCATTTTTTGGTCCTTCATTTTTATAAAATATTTTGGATAGTATTTTGGTTTAATTTGATAATCATTTTAATAATGAGTGTTGTGGGGGTGCTAATACATTCCTCACACATAAATGACTCTCAAATCGATTTTGAGTTTTCATAGGTCAAAATATTTTTCTAAAATTAGATGATCAATCACGTCTTAAAATGATTGGTGACGACTCTAATTTTTTTTCAAAACATATTTTTTAATTGTCATTCTGCATCGCAGACATGGTACGACATACAAACTTAAGAATTAAAGTATAAGTTTATGATAGTTTAAGAGCGTAAAATGTAATATTCTTAATTATATGTAAATGCAAGAATTAAGTATTGTTCCAAAGCGTCCCCCACGTACTTTTAGTTTGGCTGCTAGTCCCTAATTAAGGTGAATCTATTAGCAATTTCACACATGCTCTTATGCTAGCTTGTAGAGTTTACTGCTGGGAATTTTTAGTGATTAATTAGCATTAACTACTAGGATTACTCAAATCTACATAGTTAAGTAGCAAAACAATGATTGGATCATATCATGTCTCTTCAATATCATGGGAAAATTACACACCACATATAAATATCATTGTCTCAAGTCGGAATTATTAGTTCAAATCATAGCATGCGTGAGTTGTGCCATAGAGGAAAAAAAGAAAGAAAAGAACATATGTAGGTACCATACACTAAAAAGGGGAATGAATTTCTGTTATGTTATGATTAACATGATGAGAGTGTCATATTTAATTTAATCCGTTCATTTAAAAAATTGATTGACTAGATTTGATCTCAAAAACTAAAAGTGAATAAAAAACAAAAGATAGAGAATTTTTTTTATTATTATGTAGAACTAATCTGAACCGTTAAAATCTCAGTTCAAAGTCCAAATCTCTCGAACATCACTTCATGTTAGAAAATCCTAACAAGAAAGGATGTAAATATGAAAAAGAGTGAGAAGAGAAAGTTGGGATATCAAACGACAGAGGAGTTTAAGAGAAAGAAAGAAATTGACAGAGGAGTTTGGAAGTTGTGAAAGATAGAAATAGACAAAGGAGTTTAAGAGAGGGAGGATATTGTTGCAAAGCAAATGACAGATGTAATTGAGATATCATGTGCCAACTGATCAAATCTGAATGACATAGATCTTACTTGAATTGTAATATTTTTAAAAAATTCTTTTTTATTTTTTTATTATTTAATTAATCAGATCTAAACCATTCAAATCTAATTGAATAGTCTAATCATCTAGACTAATTTACTAACTTCATCCGTGATTCTCACACCGCATAGAAATCTTATCTGAGAGGGAAGGATGGTACATTCATGGTACCATAACTGGTACCCCTTTTCGTTTCAAACGGATACGAAAGATGTACATGTAAAGAGGATGACCTACCTAAACAATATTTTTTTCTTCACACATCTAAATAATATATGTTTTTGCATGAAGAGCGGCAAATTGATTTCTAAGGAATAAGTAAATCTCATTCTACTATACAATCATTTTTATTGATATTGTTTAAGAGGTATCCTGCAGTATCAGGCCGGTAAAGTACTAAGATACCTCAAATGTGTCTATTATGAGTACCTCAAATGTATTATTGATAAATCAACATATTTAAGGTACACTCACACAGTTTTCCTCAACAAGGTGAAGACTTATTCACCTTGATGTCTTAAGCAGGAAATTATCACTTTCTATAATGACATTTTCCCACCCTTTGACAGATGCTAAAATAATACCTTCTCTCACAGCCTCTATGATCTCTGACTATCACACCAATTGAAGAAGAAGCGATGAACAAATCATTAACGTAACTTTAAAGGAAGCATCACAATTGAGAAAACAAAAAAGAGAAATAATAAAGCTGTTACTATTAGGATGATTATACATGTCATCAATTCTCTCCTTTAACCAACAACTGATACTTGAGTCTTTTGAAGAGCAACAATTGAGGTTAAGCTCAGACAAATCCCAAAAGCTTCTTCTCCAATCACACTCAAAGAGAATGTGTTCAGAAGACTCAGAATGATTACCACAGAAAAGGGCAGACAAATCTTGAATAACATTTCTTCTCAAGTTGTACTTTGAAGGGATGAAATTATTAACCAACCTCCAAATGAAATATCTGATCTTTGCAGAAATTTTGATAGACCAGATTCTATTCCAGAAGCTAGAATTACCAGAGAAAAGAGCTAAGCCTGAAGAACTACCAGGAATGCAAGACTTCTTCTTCATCAAACAGTGGTAAGCAGACTTAACAGTAAATTTACCATCTCTATTAAGTGGCCAGAATAACTTATCATCTCTCAGCGAATTAGGATAGATGTTTATGATCTCCTTACTCATCCAGGGAGGAAAATTTTGAAGAATAATGCCTCTATTCCACCAGCCTGAGCTCTGAATCAGATCAACTACTTTACTGTAATTTCGATCTCTAAAAACACTTACCTCAGGGCAATTAGGAACAAGATTTAGGAGATTTAGCCATCAAGAAGTCTGAATTAGGAAAATAGATTGCTTCAAGGACCTTTGCACAGAAACTGTCAGGATTGAGTTGAATGGACCAAGCATGTTTAGCCAGAAGAGCTAAATTGAAGCTTTCCATCTCTCTGAAGCCTAGACCCCCTTCAAATTTAGAAGTATGGAATCTATTCATAGAGTACCATCTTAGACCCTGTTGCTCACCAGATTTGTGCCACAAAAATTTCAAAATAGCAGCTTGAAGATTATTACAAGTCTTCTTTGAAAGCTTGAAGACACTCATAACATAGCTAGGCAAAGCCTGAGCAACAAAATTTCAGCAAAATTTCCATTCAACCATGAGATAAAATGTTTGATTTCCAAACTCCAGTCCTAATTTCCATTTTTCCAGCAAAGTAGCATACAGATCAGACTTAGATTTTTCCCAATCAGTGGGAAGACCAAGGTAGTTACCTGTATCTTTAGAAATGGAGACTCATAGCATGTTAGCAACTAACAGCTTCTTATCTGTACAAATATTTCTGCTGAACCAGGCATTGCTCTTTGCAAGACTGATTTGTTGAGACACTTAGCGAGGTTGGTCACAGAGTCTTTGTCTTCCTCACAGAAGAAGAGGGAATCATCTGCAAATAGGAGATGAGATATGGGGGATAACTTCTTGTGATCATAACTGGCTTGATCAGCCCAACATTCACAGCATTGGAAATACAGTTGGATAAGCAGTCAACAACCATAATAAAGAGAGAGGGAGATAAAGGATCTCCCTGTCTAAGGCCTCTAGAGGGTTTAAAAGAGAAAATGGGATTACCATTCAGGAGGACATTGTAAGAAACAGTAGAGACAAGAGTCATGATGAGGTTGATAACTTTTTGACAAAAACCAAGCTTACATAATAGGGCTTGAAGAAAACTCCAATCAACCATATCATAAGCCTTAACCATGTCTGTCTTTAAAGCTTACACACCCTTTCTGCCTCTCTTCTTCTTTTTAATATGGCAGAAAAATTCTTGAGCAACCAAAATATTGTCTTGGATATGTCTTTCACCCACAAAAGCACCATAGAAAAGGAAAAATATTAGAATCCAGATTTGGCTTCAATCTGTTAACCAGAATCTTAGACATGATTTTGTAGGTGAAATTGCATAGAGCAATAGGCCTGATTTGAAAAGGATATTCAGGAAATTTGATTTTGGGAATCAAGACAATGTTTGTATCATTCATAGAATTGGGGAGGTAATTCTTGTTGAAAAAATCACAGGGTGCCAACCACAGATCATGACCTAAAATATCTCAGTGTTTCTGGAAGAAAGAACAAGGAAGGCCATCAGGACCTGGTGCTTTAGAAGGACCTAAAGAAATAGTGTCAAATTTAACTCCCTCTTGAGTAATGGGGCTCACAGGGATATAATTCATGGAGTTACCAAGCCAAGGAACACTTTTATCTAGAATCCAATCAACATCTGTGACTGATTCTGCAGTAAAAATATCAGAATAGAACTTCTTGAAAGCATCAATGATACCAGGGGCATCAAACCATTGGAGTCTTTAATTCTACTGATGTGGTTAAGAGCCCTTCTTCTAATCACAGAATTATGAAAGAACTTAGTGTTCTTTTCCCCAAATTTAAATCAATCGATATTGGCTCTGTCTCCAGAAGATTTCCTCTTTCTTCCATATATTTGCAAGTTAAGATTTCAGCACTTTCTAATCCCCCCAATCAGAAAAATCAGAGTCATTAAGAACTTTCAATCTATTCTTAATGTCTTTGATTTCTTGCTCAGGGTTAGATCTAAGGCTGGAGCTCCAAGATTTCAGATTACTCTTACATTCTTTAAGTTTGGCTATAAGACTAGCCATCCTCCTGTTAGAGTAATTCATATTGCAACTATTCTGAATAACCTCATCATAAGAGTCCTCCAAAACCCGTTTCTCTTCATACTTTGAAAGCCTTGCATCTTCTGAATTCAACTCTGAGAAAACTGATAACAAGCATATTGTGATCAGAGCCTATGTTGGGGGGAACTTCTACTTCCAAATCTGGGAACTTGTTCAAGACTTCAGTATTAATCAAAACTCTATCCAGTTTTTCTTGTATAAACTCACTTTCATCTCTTCCGTTGCTCCAGGTAAAAAAACTACCCTTAAGAAGGGCCTCAAACACCTCATACCTATCCAAAAAACCTCTAAATGTTCTTGTTCTGGAATAATCAAAAGATCTTCCACCTTGCTTCTCATTTCTATGAAGCATTTCATTAAAATCCCCCCTAATTGCTCTATTATAACGAGCAATAATATCAAATTCTAGCCATTTTGAGGAGTATTTCTGACCATACACAAAAGTAAATCTATCAAACTCATCAGAGTACTCATCAATCGAATTACTTGTGTTAGAAATGCTTTGAATGTTGATATTACAATTCCAGAAAAGGGCCAAACCCCCAGAATGACCAATGAGATCCACACTATGACAGAACTCAAAATTCAATCTTCTACTCCATCCATACACTTTTTTGCTAATCATTTTAGTCTCAAGTAAATAAACAAGGGAAGGTTTGTACTGTTTAACGACATTTTTGAGAGTATAAATTGTCAAGGGAGGACCCAACCCTTGACAATTCCAGCATATAAGCCTCATTGGTGATTGGGTGACTTCTTTGGGCAAGTCAACACCGCCTTCAGTTTCAAGTCTTTCTCAGCCTTAATCTTGTTACCTTCATCAATGCTTTTATGCTTCTTTTCACCCAAGTCTTCAGGGGAACAAATAATAATCCCTTTGGTTCCACGCCTGCCCCTAGTCCCTTGTTTCTTCACCTCCTTTAGAGTACCCACATAAATTTCTTCTTTGTTGCTAATTCCTGAATAAGTGTTACTCAGGCTTTCCTTCATTCCTTTACAGCTATCTTTAAGATTACCCTCTTGCTCAACACTTTTACTAACGACCAGCTCCTTGCATATATTGCTGTTGTTTAACTCCACCCTGCTAGAGTTACTGGTGTTACAAGGTATCTTGAAAAAAATTTCTCTAATGCCAGCAGAGTCTTTATGTTAGCTTCAGCCTTTATCCATTCACCAAAGTTACACTCTTTACCCTCTCTTCCTTCCTCACAATTTCTGATTTCATGAGATATATTGTGTCAGTCTTTCATACTTAATCTCCACCCAAACTGATGTTGGAATTATGTCCATAAAATAAGGTGTAATAATTATTTATGAGTATTTAATATATCTTAAACATTTTGTATTACTGAAATGAAAGAAAGTCTTTCTATTAATTAAAGTATGTTTATAATTTACTCAAGTCCTGGAACTATTGTCAACGTAAGAAGAGTAAAGATTGAGGGATCTTCCAGACAAACTCTTCTGAAATAGTTTAGAATGTTATTCGCAGTCTTAGGATCGACTAGGCAATCGAATCTGATTACGACTGTAAGATCGAACGAAAAATATGTCGGTCTTGGGGCATTACAGTTGAGACTCTAACGGTTGACCTAGACATGTTATGGAACATCTTGAATAGACGGGTAGTAAATTAGTTTGGAGCAAAACCATTTATCTAGCTCTAAATCTAATTGTTTACACCTTAAGAGTATTTGCGTGATTACCTTAATCCTGAGGTGAGTAAAAACTTGACTTAGTTACTTTCTGTCTTTGATACGCCAAATGAGTGAGTTCAAATTGTCATACAATATCTTGATTGTTGGGACCGTGATTCAACTATGTTGGATTTACGTGATTCACAGATATGGAATTCGTTGCGAGATTGCAAAATGCAATAATATCACCTTATGGTTTATTGATGGGTGTGTGAATAAATAAACTTGGCCAGGTACTCGATGAAATGAATAATTGAATAAGACATGATGAATTGTGCGAGACAATTCACTGTTATGCCTTTCTTATTTACATTCAATAAATGAGTTCAAGAAATAATAACTAGAGGGGTAAAATGATAATTTTACATTATGCTCTTGTTACTAATATTCATGAAAGGTAACATAGCAAAATATTATGTGTACTGTGAAATAAAAAGTGTCTATTTGCACCACAGAAAATGTAACGTGCATGAATTCAGAGTTGATTCGGTATCAGACATATAATGGAGTCGCACGATTTCAAGATTAAATAGGTTAGGAATTTATGGAGATAAATTCACCGAGTATTTGAATCATATATCTTTATTCATGTGGGTTTATTCGGTTTCAAGAGTAGCTCAAAATGATAAAAATGAGAAACGACACTAGTTACTCCAAAAACGTGTTTTAGACAAATGTATACTTTCTGAACCCATATGTGATGGGTATTGTCACTAAAGTAGTAAAGACCAAAAATTAATGTTCAAATTAATTACTTATTATTTTTTAATTATTGGATAATTAGTAAATAAAAGAAATTAGTTAATTGATGGAGATCAATTTAATTTATCAAATTGGATTGATGAATTTGGACACAGTATTGACTCTAGGGAGATGTAAAATTTCGATAATTACAGTAAAAGGAGGTAAATTTCGGTAATTTACAGTATAGGTGAATTTCGGCAACTTACAGTATAGGGGTAATATTTATATAAAGGATGGCATTAGGGTTGCCTCCCTAAGTGAATTGACACACCCTGATCACAGTGTGTGATTACACAGAGTAAAGAAAGAAGTACCTCTCTCCCCTCCTTGTGGCCGCTGAAATCTAGAAAAAGAAGAGAAAATTTTGTTTTTTTTTCTTTTGATTGTTTTGAAAATCCACACTCAATTCCTACTGACATCCTATTGAGATATACTTTCAAATCCCATGAATGATTGTTGGTACTAAGACTGATTCAAGTTCTACGAAGAACGAAGAACGCAAGACAATTAATAGGATTCCTCCAAGTCAGAACTTCTCCTATACAAGAAAGGTATAATATTATTTCCGTCTCTTTTAAATGCGTCAATCTAAACATGCATGATCATAAAATATTTTATATTTAATATCATTGAATAGTTGATGTGAAAATTATTTGATTTTCTGCCCACGAACCGTTAGTGGTTCATTATTTTTTCCCAAATTTTTAAAACCTGATCCAACAATTGGTATCAGAACGTTGGATGCTTGATTGTGCATATTTAGTAATTAGACGTATGTATCAATGGATGTTGTGATATTGACGTATATTTTTTGTATGGTAGATTCAAAGCAAGTTTGAATGTGTTTCATGAATGGATCATGATCGATTGGCTCTAGGTGTTTATTTTCAATTTTTGAATTGATGCACACCAAAATTGAGATATATAATTTGATGTAATTTAATTTTTGCAAAGGTTGTATCTTTAAATTCCATGTAAATCCGTTGTCGTAAGAGAGGTTGTCGTCCGTCACTGCCACTCGCCGTCATCATTGTTGTTTGCTGTTGCCGCTACCATCGTGTCGCGCCATCTCCTACTGCCCCACGCCGGCGTTTGCCGTTGTCGCTCGCCACCGTAGGTTTCCTAATTATGGTTTAGGAAACCAATGAAATAGGAAATCTTGATGTTTTGGAGATAGGGTTTATGAAACCTTGAGTTTTTGGAAATTTTAGGGTTTAGGAAACTTTGAGGTTTTGACGTCTCTAACTAAAAAAAAGTAAACGCTTGAGCTTGAGAAGCTTCTGGTCCAGTGGGCCCGCAAAATTCACTAGGATAAGCGCTATTATTGAACCAGACAAAGCAATAAGCAATAAAACCAAAAACAGATAAAGCACCTAAACTATAAGACAAGTAAGCTTCTCCAGACCATACAAGTGCTCCACGAGCCCATGCAAAGGGTTTCGTTAAGATATGCCAGATTCCACTAAGTATACAAATGGACCTAACCATACATGCCCTCCAATTAGATCTTCCAAATCGTCCACACTAACAATCCATCATTCTCCTTCAAAGGAGGATTTTAGTAAGTAACCAAATATAACACTTGGGCTAAGGGTAACTTTAGAGTTTATGAAACCTTGAGGTTTTGGAAACTATAAAGTTTAAGAAACCTGTAGCTTTTTAAAACTTTAGGATTTAGGAAATCTTGAGCTTTTGGAAACTTTAGGGTTTAGGAAACTTTGAGGTTTTAGTAACTTTAGGGTTTAGGAAATCTTGAGGTTTTAGAAACTTAGGGTTTTAGAAACCTTGAGGTTTTGGAAACTTAGGTTTTAGAAAACCTTGAGTTTTGAAAATCATAGAGGTTTACCCATCCAGTTCTTAAAAATTATTTTTATTTAATTCGATAATTTTTCAATACTAATTAATTAGAATTTACTTTATAAATTATTTTTAATAATAAATAAATTGATTAATTTACTTGATAATTTATTTATCAAAGTAAAAATTGTTGGAAAATTAAAATTAAAATTGAATTTTGAATTTTTAAAATGGGACTAGACTTTTGAAAAGTGTTAAAATTGGTGGAACTTTCAGAAGGAGATGGAAAAAATTACAGGCGCCATGAAGATTAATATATAAATTATTATAATTTATTTATTATTATTTTTATGGGTTATAATTAGAAATGAGTCATAGATAGATTAATTTAAATGGATGATTTATTATTAATTACATATCATCATATAACATGTCAAATATAATTAGGGATATGTTAATATCAAAATACCAAGTAGCATGTACATGTATCATTGTAATTTAAATTTATAATGGGTATAATTTAATTACAATGTGAATTTATAAAAGTCATAAATTTTAAATTGTGATTTAAATTTTACAAAAGTATATAATTTTCAAAACTTGTTTTTTCAAATTTATAAAACGATAATTTTTTTTGAAAAAGCAAAGAAAAAACTATTTTTCCAAACACTAAGTGGGAGGGTTGTTTACATTGAAATGTTCCTAAAGTCCCCATCGCAAACTTGATCGTGGCACGATGATGGTTTAGAGCCGCCCTAGCGGTCATCTATTCGGTGGAAGAAACTCAAAAATTGTGTCATTTTGAGTCATCGAGTCGCTTAAGAAGCTAAATCTTGTAAAGAAAGTGGTGAGATAGGACCGTTCTTACACAGATTGTTAGGGCTGTTAGTTCATGACAACCTTTAAAGCTGATGCGTTGGTTAAACACTTAGACCAAAACACATTAGAATCCCTCATATGGGCTAGTCAATGGGGCCAAGATGACCAAAATCATTGGTGATTGGTTAAGCTAGATGTAGTGACATCTTGAGAAGCGTTAACCAAACGAGAGGAATCCAGATGCAATAGGAGGTGGCTTGAATGTTGTCCTTAGATGAGATAAGCTATCTTGTTGATCGTAACATCATGGAATAAATATTTTTATTGGATTTTTAAATATTTAAGTATTTGCATCATGTATTATACTTTCTTAAATGATTGAATATTTATTTACACCGCTTTATTTATTCATTTCAGTAATCATGTTCATATCCTCACTCTCAACTCTCTTAAATGCGAGCAAACTTACTAGTGAAAATTACGTGGATTGAAAACGCAATCTTGATATCGTGCTGACTGTAGAAAAGAACAAGTTCGTGCTCACCACCCCTTATTCCCTTGAGCCTACTGTTTAATCGACTCAAGAGGAAAATGATATTTATGCTTCTTGGTTACGTTCTGATGAGATCGCCATGTGTTACGTCTTGGCTTCTGTTAGCAATATGTTACAACAACAATATCAGAACATAGAAACCGTCCCTTATATGATGTTGAACATCACCAAAATGTTCAGGGATCAGGGACATCAAGCCAAACAGGCTTATGTGCAAAACTTCATGAATTGCCGGATGAAATCCAAAACTTTTATCAGAGAACATATAATGTTGATTTAAATTATCTAAATGAGATAGAGATTATGGGAGTTGAGGTAAATGGCTAGACTTAAGTTGATATGATCCTCGAGACACTGCCAGATACTTTTAAAAACTTCAAACTTAATTATTCGATGAATAAGTTAAGGTACTCACCTCGTAAACCTGATCAAGGAGTTGCAAAGCTACTGAGACTCTGTTTCTGAAGGGCAAGAGGAAGACTCGGGAGGCAAACTTTACTGAAAGCAAGCCTTCCACCTCTGGTGCAAAAAAGAAACACAAAAGAGATCTGAAGAAAGCTTAGAAGCATAACTTGAAATCAGAAGGCTTGACGAGAGTGAGTTCAGCTTCCGTTGAGGAAATGAAACACTAGCATTGGATGTATCTGTTAGAACTATTAAATTATCATTCGATAACTATTTTATGATTTTACATGTTGTTTACCAGTTTTTGGGAAGAACCTTATTTCAGTAGCAAGTTTAATTGAGCAAGGATTCAGTTTGAATTTCTTTTATAGAGATATTGATATTTTTAGAAATGATTGCTTAATTACTACTGCACGTTTGATAAATAAATTGTTTTACATAAACCCATAGTTCTAGTGATATGTGATTTATAAAGTAAATATTGATTTATAAAGGGATAGTAAAAAGTTGAATTCTAACTTATTTGTGACACTTACATCTTGTTCACATTAGCGTGGACATGATTAAAAGACTTGCAAAGGATAGTCCATTATAAACTTTAAGTATGAGATCACTACCCATATGTGAATCTTGTATAGAAGGTAAAATGACCAAGAGACTATTTTCAGCGAATGGTGAAAGAGTCACTCAGTACCTCAAACTCGTACATAGTGATGTATATGGGCCATTGGATATCCAAGCAATTGGAGGTTATGAATATTTTGTAACATTCACTGATGACTAGTCACATTTTGGACATGTTTATTTAATGCACCAAAAGTCTGAAACCTTTGAAAAGTTCGAAGAGTACAAGGCTACGATCTGATCATGGTGGAGAGTTCAAAGACTTTCTTAAGGAAAAATGTATTCTTTCTCAGCTTATAGCACTTGGCACTCTAGAATAGAATGGTGTGTCAGCGAGAAAACTATGTTGGATATGATTAGATCCATGATGAGTTATTCATTCCTCCCAGATTCGTTTTGGGGATATGCCTTGAAAACATCAGCATAGATTGTGAATCAAGTTCCATTAAAGATGCTGTCGGGTATTCCATATGAAAGATAGAATGGACAAAAGTCATCCGTAAACCACCTTAGAATATAGGGATTCCAAGCATATGTTTTGAAATCAAAGACAGAAAAGTTAGCCAGTCGATCAAAATTATGTCTGTTTGTAAGATATCCCAAGAGAATGAAGGGATACATATTTTATAGTCCAACTGAAAAGAAAACATCGTGAACACGAATACGCATTTCCTTGAAGAAGACTATATAAGAAGTGTGAAATTGAGAAGCACTCTTGTGATAAAGGAATTATTGAGTGGGGGACATCGACTTCCCAATCAAAAACTATTTCTGATCCAATAATGGAAGAACCACAGCAAGAGCCAAAGCCTATGAAGCCTCGACGTAATGGGAGGGTTGTTAGACAGCCTAGTAGGTACATGTCTTATGGAGATGCCTTAACAGCAGTCTCAGATAAGGATCATGATGAACTTGTCTCCTACTCGCAAGCCATGATTGGTCCTGAAGGAAATCTATGGCAAGAAACCATGAACGTTGAGATACAATCGATGTACTCAAACGGAGTCAGAAAACTCATAGGGTATAAATGTATTTATAAGAAAAGAGAGGTCCAGATGAGAATGTGGACACATTCAAAGCTAGGCTAGTAACCAAGTGATATACTCAAAATGAAGGTATTGACTATGAGGATACCTTCTAGTCGGTGGCCATGCGTAATTTCATTTGAATCATTATATCCATTGTTGTTGCCCTTGATTATAAAATTTGGCAGATGAATGTCAAGACTGCTTTTCTAAATGACAATCTTGAAGAGCGCATTTATATGGCTCAACCAGACGGGTTCATGGAGAAATGCCAATAAGGTAAGGTTTACGAATGGCTGAAGTCCATTTATGGACTTAAGCAAGTGTCCCGATCGTGGAATATCAGATTTGACGAAACTGTCAATAACTTTGGTTTTAAGCAGTTAGTGGATGAACCCTGTATGTATAAGCTGATACACGAAGGGAATGTGATTTTCTAGTTTTGTATGTGGACGATATTCTTCTCATTGAGAATGATGTAGAAAAATTATATGATGTCAAGATTTGGCTTGTAAAGCAATTTGATATGAAGGATCTTAGAGAAGCTACCTTTGTATTGGGTATTTAAAGCTTTCAGGATCAGAAGAACAGATAATTGACACTGTCTCAAGCATCTTATATTCATATAGTGATGCAAGACTCCAAGAAGGGATATCTATCTTTCAGGAATGAAGTTAGCCTCTCTAAAGAGCAGTCTCCCAAGACTCCTGAAGAAGAGGAAGACATGAGAATGATTCTCTATGCCTCAACCGTTTAAAGTCTCATGTATGCGATGTTTTGCATTAGGCCAGACATTTGCTAAGAGATGGGCGTGGTGAGTCATTTCCAAGCTAATCCTGAAACTATTGTCAACGTAAGAAGAGTAAAGATCGAGGGGTCTTCTAGACAAACTCTTATGAAATAGTTCAGAATGTTAGTCGCAGTCTTAGGATTGACTGAGCAATCGAGTCTGATTACGACTATTAGATTGAACCAAAGGATGCCAGTCTTGGGGCATGTGAGTGAAGAATCTAACGGTTGACCTAGACATGTTATGAGACATGTTGCATAGACCAGTAACAAATTAGTTTGGAGTAAAGTTATTTATCTAGCTTTAAATTTAATTGTTTACACCTTAAGAGTATTTTCGTGATTACCTGAATCCTGAGGTGAGTAAAAACTTTACTTAGTTACTTGTGGTCTTTGATACGTCAAATAAGTGAGTTTGAATTGTCGGACAATATCTCGCTTGTTGAGATCGTGATTCAACTATGTTGGAGTTACGTGATTCACAGATACGAAATTTATGGCGAGATTACAAAATAAAACAATATCACCTTATGCTTTATTAATGAGTGTGTGAATAAATAAACCAGGTCAGGTACTCGATGAAATAAATCATTGAATAAGACATGGTGAACTGTGCGAGATAATTCATTGTCATGTCTTTCTTATTCACAGTCAATAAATGAGTTAAAGAGATAATAACTAGAGGGGTAAAATGATAATTTTATATCTTTATCTTATTATTGATATCCACGAAGGGTAACATAGCAAAATATTCTGTGTACCGTGAAATAAAAAAGTGTTGATTTACACCAATAGAAAAATGTGACGCGTATGAATCGAGAGTTGATACGACATCAGACTTATACTGGAGTCATACGATGTCAAGATTCAATAGATCAGGAATTTATGGAGATAAATTCACCGAGTATTTAAATTCTATAACTTTATTCATGTGAGTCCATTTCGATCTCAGGAGAAGCTCATAAAGATAAGAATAAGAAACAACATTAGTTTAACCAAAAGCGTGTTTTGGACCAAGATATACTTTCTGAGCTCATATATGATGGATATCGTCACTAAAGTAGTGAAGAGCAAAAATTGAATTCATTAATTTTTATTTTCTAATTATTAGATAATTAGTAAATAAAATATATTAATTAATTAATTGGTGGAGATCAATTTAATTTATCAATTTAGATTGATGAATTTGGACATAGTATTAGCTCTAAGTAGATGTAAAATTGGACAATTACAGTAAAAGGAGGAGAATTTTGACAATTTATAGTATATGTGTATATGTGTAAATTTCATAATCTTTATACAACGGATAGTATTGAGGTTGCCTTCATAGTGTATTGACACGACCCTAATCACAATGTATTATTACACAGAACAAAGAAAGCACTTTCTCTACTTCCTCCATGTTGCCGTCGAAATCTAGAGGAGAAAATTTTGTTTTTTTTTTCCTTCTGTTTTTTTAAGAGTCCACACTCAATTCTTGACGACAACCTTTTGAGATATACTTCTGAATCCTACGAGTAATTGTTGGTGCGAAGATTGATTCAAGTTCTAGAACACAAGACAATAAATATTCCATCAAGTCAAAACTTCTCCGATACAATAAAGGTATAATATTATTTTTATCTCTTTTAAATACGTCAATCTAAATATGCATGATCGTAAAATGTTTTATATTTAATTTGATTAAATAGCTGATGTGGGTGATGTGAAATTTTTTTAATTTTCCGCCAATAAACCATTCATGGGTCATTGTTTTTCCTCAAATTTTTAAAACGGATCCGCAATTGAGGCCTTCGATTTCCTTCTAATCCAGACTCCTGGCTTCAGAATGCAATCAACACTCAAAAAGAGTCTCACCCTAGCTAACTGTTCGTGCAAGCCCACTTTGCATATTTTACAAATCAATATCAACAACTTCTCCTACTTGGGTAGGTATCCTTCTGATTACAGCTCAAGTGATCCAATCAGGGGGAAGATCCTGAGTCTGTATCCATACAGGACATTGCTCAAAGCTGATCTCTGATGGCTGAGAGTCGGGTTCACATTTTTGTAAGATCAAAAGAGAGCCATTAAAGCTCCAAGGTCCTCTGTTTGTAACTTTATCCAAATCTTTCTGAGTTTCAAACTGGAATAAGAAAATGTTATTTTCCAGAATCTTGATCTCCATACCAGCCTCTATATTCTATCATCTTCTCAAAACAGAAATCATAGCAGTTGTATTAACCATTTTTTTTTCGAGAAGAGTTTCCCTACCATCCACAACTCAGCTTTCCTATCATCCTGAGGAAGGATATCATCCAGATCCAGAGAGGAATCCTAGATCTCACAGTCCTCGCTCATATCTTCAGTCATATCCCAGATCGCACAAGAAGCAATACAAAACCCAATACCAGAAGTAAAAACAGCAAGAAATAAAAAACAAGAGAATATAAGAAAGATCCAGATAAACCTGATATATAATGGAGTGAAGCTAACGGACAACTGTTAAGGGGAACCGCCAGAGAATGAGCGTTGCATATACTGAACCAAATCCAAAAGCTTCAAGATTCAGAGATCTAAGAAAAAGAAACCCGAGAAGCAACTGGCGCCAGAGCGAGCTAACAAAAATGAGGAATGAAAAGCAACACGTAGAAAGTAGTCGTGGGGTGAAAACGTAGGAGACAGTCGTGGCAGAGGTGAGTAGGGTAAGAACGTAGATAACCCAACACGTAGGTCAAAAGAGATGCCACGTTAAACGAACGTGGCTCAAAAGTACAAACCCTTCTAAGAAAAGGTTCCGGAGGCTGAAGGTTAAGCAAAATGCTTCTTTTGCAGGAACTCTAAAGAGACGCAACTTTTTTACATATTGTAATAACGTGTAGCCCTTGCATGCTGAGTTTCTGAAGGTACAAGTGCAGAATCTTAGCTGTTCTGATATTACGCATAACTATATTTCTATTTGCATCTAAAAATTTCCTGTCAATCAAGAAACCTCACTATCACTTCGTCCAAAATTCACTGATAACACTGTTAAAATTCACTTTCATCCCAAAAACACCCATGTTATGGGGTAAAATGATTTTAGGCTAAAGTATAGTGGGTATTAGGATGTTAACCTAAATAATTTTGAAGAATAATAGGATGAGAAAAGAATTATATAAATTTCAAATTCCAAACAAAATCAAATCAAATTATAAATTTATAGCATTTAGAGCACCTCACCACCTCCCTTTGCAAGAATGAACTAAAATGTAATCAATGTATAACTCACATATCATGGACCAAATAAGCAAAAGGGCCAAAAGGAGCAAATGAAAACGTTTCTCAAAACATGAACTATATGAGTTTTTTCTTAGCATAATATCTCAATTTAAAGTATTTCATCTTCCTTGGATTAATGAATAGTTCAAAACAATGAATTTGAATTCATGATTTGAAATTCTAGTACCGGATTCGTCGTCTGATTACTATTAGAGATAAAACTATTAAAACTCATGAATTTATCTTAGGTAATTAAAATGTTAAAGTAAAAAGTAATTAAATTTTCCATTGAACTTTATTAAATAATTTTATAAAAAGGAAGGTTAAACTTGTCATATAGATTTCAAAATAAGAACTATTTTGGTCGATCAAAAGTTTTTCTTTCCAAGCCCCATTTACATATATATGGAAAACATGCACTGGACGTGGGTTTTCAGTTTGATTTAGTCCTCCCAAAGGATGTTTTCAACTTAGTATGCATAGGGCAACTAGTATGGATGAATGTGGAGTTAAGGTCCTTATTCGGGATTGTTTTGGCAATGTGGTTAGTGTTTTCTCGAAGCATTTTGAGGTTTCTTTTCATAGTTGATTACTGGGGATTTAGGTTGCTTGAAGGATTATTGATGGCTTTGGTGTTTAACCTTGCCATTTTTTTTGTCGAGTATGATTTTTTTAAACTCATTCAAGTTTTACGGTCCAATTCAGAGATTTTTTTAAAATGAATTATATAGTCGTAGAATGTATAGAGCGTGCATGCAGCTATTGTATCACCCTTAATGTAACCACGTTCAAATGCCAATGAATGATTGAGCTTAAAATTACAAAACTATCTCTTTAGCTGAGATTATTTCAAGAAAAACATAATAGAAAGAAATAGTAGAAATGTTGATTATGAGTGTTGTAGAACAAAATGAATATATATATAGAGAGACGGAGTATACACATATATATGGGTTAATATGCTAACACATCTCTAAGTTCTTATCTAAAATCGAGTTATCCTCCTCCACTGTTAGGATTATTTTTAGATAAACGTGTATTTTAAAACCGTTTTTACGTAAGCTTAGCTGGATAGATTTTTTTTTTATATTGAGTATGAAAGTTTAAGTACCAATAAATAAAAAGTTAAAGTTTAATGGATAAATTGATTTTAGATCAAATGTTTACGGGTCTTACGACATTAACCTTGATATTTATAGTACTAAAAGAACACTGCATGATTTGTCTTTAATAATGGATCACTTAGTTGAATAATTGGTTTGGAAACATTATTGTCGTTGTCTTTCATAGGGGAGTGCGTTGGATATTGCAGGAATATATTTTTAGTTTCTAATTATAATCTCAAACGCTAAATGTTAAACCATGAATTGGACTTTGCAATATATATATATATATAATGAAAAGTATTGGAATTTACAATTTCATATATAATCTGTCATTAAAGATTACATCAATTGAGTTTATCCAAAATTTTGAAAACATAAACAAGAACACAGAGTATTGAGTCCATAATGAAGTATGAACTCATTTATTCAACTGTAACCTAACCCTTCACAATAAATGATCAACCCCCAACATGATTGTCAATGGGTCATTGACATGGACAAATTAATGGACTTGAAAGAGTGATGAATTCTTAGGGCTAGTTTGACCAGTAAGAAGTGTGGCCCTCAATTTGTTTCATTTAAATGTCTCATCTTTTGTTCGTCCATCCATCGACATGCATGCAAATTGCAAAGAGCAAAATAAATAACTAATTTAAAAAAACTAGAAAAATAAAAAATCCGGATCATCAACTTTATATATTGCGTTTTTGACGCAAGTTGCTTCGATACTTACTTCATCATGCGAAATTCTTCAAACTCTCTTCGTTTAAGGGTTATTTGGATCTAAATCAGGAAGCCCTAATAATTGTAGGCTTATTTAGATAATTAATTTATTTTTGAAATATAAGTAAGAGAATGATAGAAAAAAATTATATTTACAATAATTACATTTTTTTAACTATAATTTTTTTAATAAAACTATAAAAATTTTATATACAGATATACTATGCTACATTTTTATATAATATAGTATATTTGAATTTATACATAATATATTTTTAGTATACTTTTATATGTTATTTGTTATAATTATATATCATCATTATATTATCTTACAAATCATCAGTATAAAAACAAATTTCATACATAAACTCGTCTCCTCCTTTTTTTCTTCACTTCTCTTTCTCGCTCGATTCTCTCTTTCTCCTCTTTGGAGCTTCCATCTCTCCGAAATCTCTTCCACTTGTATAATTTTCCCTAACAATTTTTGAAACTCTCCAAGCTTGAACGAACTGATGTGGAGAAGCGAAGCAAAATGCAGATAGAAATTCTACTTGGAAACAATTCATCTCTTCGATAAGTGCAGTCGTTTCTATCAATGCCGCTGGGAGACGAGCTAGCTAAGGATAAGCTTAGAGGCCTCAACATTAGTGGAGATCATATTAAATTTGACAACCTCAGCATAACGGCGCCGGCAAATTAGACCATCGATTTCATATACGAAATCTCAGTGGACGACGCGAGAAAGATTCTGAAGCTCTCGCAGTTGGAGAAGCTCAAAGCGAAGCTGAGGGACATTCCGAAGAGCTCAATCTCGTACTCAAAGTCCGTCGAAATCTGCACTGAAGGGTGGAGCCTCTGTATCTTCTAGCAACGGCAACAGAGGATCTGAAAATGACTATGAACAGGCGTAAGCCTCAACGGAGGAGCTCGTCGAAGAGAGACCCAGTTCCCGGGATCTGGAATTGAAGATATTAAAATCGACTATAATTGCAAATCAAAAGATTTTGGACCAATTACTAAAATCATTAAAAAAATAGCCTATTTACTATATGACCTTCCATAATTGTACCTGTCGTCTTTACATAATTTTCAAGAAAACCCCAAATGCGTACCCAATTGTTTGTCTTCTGTCAAAGAAGTTTGCCAATCTTATAGTTATGGACGAATTGAAAATAAATGAGAACGATCAGCCATTCAATTTGAGAAAAATTCATCGGATGCCTCCTGGACCTAGTCTAAAAAATGACGCAGAAGTCTATTCTATTAAAAATATTATTTTAGATGTGATAATATAAGGTTACCCATGTAACATATTTGATGCAACTATCTTTTTCTAACACAAAATATAAACAGTTTTGGGTTTACAGATAAATGGGTGTATTCAGTTTCAGTATAAAAAAATTATTTTAACGTTTTTTAAATTAGAAAAAAAAGACATGATGTTGATAATACATATATTTGAACGGTGTTAATTTAAAGTTTAACGGCTTTGAATGTTTTTATCATAAAAATTAAACATGAAGAGAGATCTGAATTATTTTTTAAATTAATATATAAATTTTCATGTGATTTAAATAAATTATATAATCAATAGAAAATTTTCTTTTAATTTGTTAAAGATAAATTTAATACCTGCATGGTAATCTGTGATTTTTGGTACTTATTTTTTCAAGTTTGACTAAAACCAACTTATCCAAAAAATAATATAAAAATAGAAAGAACTAAAAAATCACACTGGCCAACACCCAACTGAATATAGTGAGGGTCGTTCTTAAATGCTACTTAATCCTTTCAAGCTTACACCCCTTTTCCCTCCTGCTCATCCTCTATAAATTGCACTAAAAATCTTACTTTTCTTCTCATCTCTTTCTCTTCAACCTAGTTTGATCTCTTTCTTTACTACTTGTTTGCTCTGATTCAAACAGCCAAAAAATATGGGTTCAAGGGCTTTCATTGTTCTTGGTCTTGCATTTGCCATTGTTCTTCTCATTTCCTCCGAGGTTTCTGCTAGAGATCTTTCCCAAACTCCTACTGACAAGAGAAAAGGTTAGCCTTTTTTGCTTAATCACTTTATCTTTTTTTTTTTCCTTTCCATTTTCCTCGGAGTACCAGTTAGCTATTATCAATATGGTGTTCTGTACAACTCCATATTATTATTTAACACGAGTCACAGTGTAATATTTGAAATTAATCTTCAGCTAGTATATGTATCGTGCTCCATACTCATACATATATTTAATTATCATGTAGATTAATTGTAATATTCATGTGTTGTGTTTTGAAAAAAATGATAATTATTAAATATGACGTTAAATTTGGAGTATAGTCCAAGTTCCTTAAACATTTCATTCTACTGATTACATGTACGTAAATTTGCAGAGGAAACCAATGGGGTAAATGAAGCCGAGTATGCTAACCCTAATGGAGAAGACCAAGGTAGTTAGTCTTTAATTACAAATATTGTGTTATAATAGCTGTATTAACTTTTTTTTACTATGGAGCAGCCAACGATGTTAACCTAGCTGGTCATAAGTCTTCGTGTGATCTGGGGATTTGAAGTCCGCAAATTTTCACGTACCAAAAAATTATCTTACTTATTACAATTAACTTATGTGCAGAAGATGAAACTAAAGAGACCGATGGAGTAGATGATGCCAAGTATGGTGGATATAATGGAGGTTACCCAGGTGGTGGATATGGTGGTGGCTACCCCGGCCGTGGTGGGTATGGTGGTGGATACCCAGGACGTGGTGGCTATGGTGGTTACCCCGGACGTGGTGGCTATGGTGGATACCCCGGACGTGGTGGCTATGGTGGTGGTGGTGGTGGATACTGTGGCTACAGGGGTTGCTGCCGCCGCAATTACAACGGGTATTGCGTAAGGTGCTGCTGACCATCTTATGGTGGTTGAAGCTAATATGTTGATGCAGAAAGATCAATTTATAATCAAAGCTCACACCAAAATCAGCAAATATTATGAATCTTTATCTAGACCTAAATCAGTTTATGTGTAGTAGTAATGTGGTTTGAATAATGAATGAGTCATGTATAAAATAAAAAGAGAATGGAGTTGTCATGTCATATCAATTGCCATGCCTCTGATCTCCTGCCCCAGCCGTGTCGTTTGTTTTAGTTATGTTAACTCTCTGGTTGAGATTTAAATAATTGTTATAAGAAGGATAGCTATATATATGGCTTTGTATTGCAAGTTGTGTGTCTTTAATGAACAAAAGGCAAGTAAATTTGTCCAATTTCCAGTGTTTATCTGATCTTGCTTTAATCACTTAACATTTATACAATCAAAGCTTAATGTATAAGTTACAATTATCCGAAAAGAGTAATTCTACACCGAGTGAATAATTGATTAAGTTTTAAGTAATCAAATAATATGACAATCATTTATAGGTTATCTTGTCAAATAATTTTAATGAGTCATCAAACATCAACCTATAAATAATTGTCAAGTCAGTTAGTCACTTAAAACTTGATAAATTATTTAGTCACTATAGAATTATTATTCATCGAAAAAAGATATTAGGCAATCGTTAAAAAATTAATTCAAGTATATAAATTCATCTTAGCCCATTATGATTTCCCGGAGTAACATAATATTATAAACGGAAGTATATTAATTACTTAGAACTGAGATCGTTCTATGAACTTTAGTATGATAAAATTTAGATACTCTATTTGTTAACAGTATTAAGATAAAAAAAATACCATGCATGTACAGGCAAAATTTCACATGACACGTGATAATATCTAGACCGAATACTCCATCGAAGAGAAGATAGAACGATGGTCGTAGGATCAACTAGGCGGTTATGAAGAATAAATCAATCAGACGAAAGTACATGAATTTCTGACATGGCAATCCAAAGAGAAGTTAATCAAGCCCATTAGTTTGTTCAAACTGTCCAGATTTACTTAAATTGTCAATGTTGATAAACTGGATCTCAGAGGAATATTATGTTGATCCTATTTTCAGATAAAATTAGATAAACAGTATCAGATTATATGAAGGTATATTAATAGTGGCAAGATGTAACTCCAAAAGAAGACAACAACTCTCAACAACTACAAGAAATAAGTTGACTCTGCAGCTTGCATTAGTCTCGTAAACTCATTCTCCATAATGAAATACTATCAAAATTTCCTCATGGTTTTTCTTTCTTTTAAGAATTTTTCACGTAAATCCTAGTATCTTTATTCTCTCATTCACTCTCTAAATTATTTTTTATATTTTTATATTATGATGTAAAAATTTTACGACCGATTAATAAAGACGATGAATTTTTTCCATTACAATGCACTCTTCGACATTTGTGGTGAATGTGGCTGAGGTTTTTTCCCCTTATTTTTCTATGTTCTCTTTTTGGGTGGAGGTCCATCAATGATAAGGAAATTGAATTTGGCTGATTTCTCCAGGTCTCTCGTCTCTCCCTCTCTGTTATTAAACTGTATTTAGAACTTCATTGATGAAGTATATATTTTCAAAGCTAAAATATACTACTGGTCCCAATAATATAATCCCAACAATTTTAACTTCTCATTAAACAATAATATGGTCTTAATAATCAATAATACATAAAATATATTTACATTTAAATATCAATGAGTGTGTTGAAATATCAATAAATAAATAACTGACACGTGATTTAGTCAAATAAAATTTAATCTAACTTAACCCATTCAAAATTATTCTTTATATTTTTTCAAAAAGTAATTAATTTGGCGTGTACGTTAGGACTTTTATTTTTTAAATTAAGTAAAAAAATTTATTAATTATAATATATGCTCGAACATTATTATGTCACATCAACTAGGGGCGGGGGAGCTCCGGCATGGAATTAGATTCCCTCTTGTGGGGGATTCCAACATAAGGGATTTTGTTCATTTAATCGTGACCGTCCGTTTGGTGGAGAAATGACAACTATTTTTTTTTTTCATTTTATAGTTTTCTTAAATTACATATGGGTCGGTCATTTGAATGATCCATATATAACAGATTATGTTCTATGAAATAAGAAAGGATCGTAATCCGGTAAAGCATAGAGCCACACATGACCCCGGCTTGCCCCTCCACTTTAATTACCAATCTCCTCCATTCCCAACTCCCAAAGCTCTCCCTCACCAATGCTGAGTCACCATTGTGCCCCTCTCATCCTAAAATTTCATATGATCATTCATTTAATTATTTAATCTTACACTTATTTTTTAATCTTTCTACTATCAAACTAATTCATCAATTAACATTTGATTCATTAATATATTATTCCTTTTTAGAGGAACTTTTATGTCTATATTCTTGATTTATTTTTTGTAATTTGCTCAATTTTCAAATTAAATGACAAACAATATTAATATTCATTAAAAAGAAAACAAATGAGTTGAAAATAATAATGTCCCTACAATATAAAAAAGAGTCTTACTTGTAGTCTCGAGATTTTTACTTCGAGAGCGACAATAATATGTAGAAAATAATAATGTCCCTACAATATAAAAAGAGTCTTACTTGTAGTCTCGAGATTTTTACTTCGAGAGCGATAATAATATGTAATTCTATAGTAAGCTATTAGGACGTCAAATTCAAAGTTGATTGTTGCTTTCAAAATAATATGTAAAATAATTAAATATATTTTTTAGTCTTCATAATCAATGTGCAAAATAATCAGTTAAGAAAATGATGGCGTAAATTAGGAGTAATTTTGATAACTGTACTAAATATGTATGCTAACATACTTTTGTTTTTTTTATCAATGTTGAAAGTCCCCCCAATATTAATTTCTGAATCCAATGAATGAGGAGTAATAGAGAGTGTAAAGAACCAGTTAGAGTTAGTTAGGTTATAGTTATTACAGTTTAACCTAACTACTTTCCATATTCATCTGTTAAACTACTTAGCTAATATATTTGCCTATAAATAGACAACTTAGGTTGTAATAGTTCTGAAGTTAGTTGTATGAGATAGTTACATACAAAGCTTTCTTTCTTCACGTGTGTGTCCATGTTCTAGCTATCTTCTTCATTTTTCATATTTTGACTTGGTATCAGAGCCATTCAGACACAAGTCATGGCGACTGACACTTCCTCAGGTAATCATTTCTCAAATTCTCTTAGCTCAATGTTGACAATCAAGTTTGACCGAGAGAATTATTTCTTGTGGAAATCTCAGAACGTGCTAGAAGTTATTGGACACGATCTCGATGAGTTTCTATTTGGAACAGATCATCCTCATGTGTAAGAAACCAAAGATGGAACTCCAAATCCTACTTATATCAAGTTGATTAGGAATGATCAGCTTCTTCTAAGTGGGATTAGGTCTTCTATGACTGAAAGAATACTGGCCTCAGTTATACACTACAATACTTTGAAGCAACTCTGGAAAGCACTAGAAAGAATTTTTTACAATCAGTCTAAAGCCAAGATGCAGCAAATCAAATCTCAGCTTCAATCAATCAAGAAAGCTAATTCCAGTATAGCTTATTAGAGGTGTTTTTCTAACAACTGATGAAATAATGACACGTGTTGTGCCACAATAGGAAACCCTTTTGCGCCAAGAAAGGATTGGAACCGACCTCGGTTGGTCAGCCCTTATTAAGCTCGGGATGCACAGATACGAGCTCATGAAAAAATAGGAATAAGAGTCCACAAGGAAAGCTCCATCAACCCCGAGCGCAAAGTCATCATTACCCGTGAAAGTGACGACCAAGGTAGCACTCCCTCCTAAGCCCAAGCACCAAACTGGTCTAATCATTGCGATAACATGACAGGATAACATTCGTCCGGTCATTTCATAGGCACATCAACATTTAATATCCACAAGTTTTATGTCAAAGGTCATCCCATTTTCATCCAATCAGTGTTAGGCAAGACGGATTTGTTCCACAAAGCTTCTTCGATACACCTTCCCCACCCCGAGGAATCAGGTATAAATACTTCCCGTAATTTCTAAAAGAGGTATGTTCATTCTCCCATAAGGAATTTATGCCGAAATGTCGACTATCTACTTACTTAGGCATCTAAGGCCCTTAGCCGGGGCAACCAGCCCTCGGTTCCTCGCCTTTAGGGTTCTTTCTCTGTGTTTTACATACACTGAGGTAGTGAGGAGATCCAGTGAGGAGAAAGTAGGGGTGTTCAGACCGTGTAACCTGATCTGGACCGAATCGAAGTTGATCGGTTTAGCCAGATTTTCCCTTATATTTGGACGGTTCGGTCTTCATTTAAGAAAAGACCAAACTTTTGGTTCGGGCCAGAATTTCAATCAATTATGGACTGAACCATCCGAACCATCTGTATGTATGAGTGTGTGTGCGTGTGTGTGTGTGTGTGTGTGTGTGTGTGTGTGTGTGTGTGTGTGTGTGTGTGTGTGTATATATACATTAGGTTTCATGTTGAAACCTCACCCTTCCTTCAGTTTTCTTCTCCCAGTCTAACACCTCGACGCCTCAAATGAGATGCTCACCCGATGAGCCAAACCAGCCTTCCTCAGACCTTCGTTCCTCTTCTTCCACTCATCGTAAGCAGCAATCAGAGCACGATCGGCTCCTATCAACGATGTGAATAGTGCCGCAAGTAGAGCATAATGCCTCTACTCTTCAACTCGTGCTTCCACCATCGTCATGCTTCCACCATCGTCATGCTTCCACCATCGCCATGCTTCCAGCCTTCCACCATCGTCATGCTTCCACCATCGCCATGCTTACAGCCTTCCACCATCGTCATGCTTCCACCATCGCCATGCTTTTGGCCTTCCACCATCATCGTCTTCCTCAAAATCATTCGACCATGCTTCCACCATCGTCATCTTCCATGACTAAGATCTAGACCGCATCTCAGATCTAATTACCAGATCTTTAATGTTTGATTTAATTTTTGTTTGATTTCTTTGTTTCATTCCTTTGATTTTTTATTTCCCCAGCTCAGATCTGTACTCTTCAGTGAGCACATTGTAGAGAATCATGATGATTTGGTATTTGTAAATCACGTAGAAGATTGTTCCTGATATGGGTTCCATATTTTCTCCCTTAAATTGGTATGAGATTATAAGGCTTGTATGAAGTTGTTTTTATCTAAGATATAGAGTCATCAAACATAGTAGACGTATATAGATTATTGATGCATGTTAATTCCATTTGCGGACAACTAATCTTGTCCAAATCTTCCAGTTGCAGACAATTAATTTTCATTGCACTGGAGATAATTTGGTCTCATGCTCTAAAATTGGTTTAGACTAAAAAGTCCACCCAAACCGACTAGTTAAAGTTCAGTCTGGTAGATTCAAATTTTTTATGATATTCTGGTCAGATTGGTCATCCATATAGGAGGACCGTATTTTTTGGTTTGGTCTATTTTTTCTCCAAAAGACTGGACTGATCCGACCGTGAACCCTCTTAGAAGGAAGAGTATGTCCACCAGAAAGATGAAATAATTCATATAACATTATTATGGCATATTCTCATAGACGGCGCCAATTTTTTTAGCCAAAAATTTCAACAGTACAGATCTCTGCCTCCCGTGGTAAGTGAGTGAGTCCTCATGATCTCCCGTCTATGAGAATGGCGATAAAATCATTCCTATCCAAAGTACTTGAAATTATTTCTCTCCCACAAAGAGAGGATGAGTTTAGAATCCTACGCCAATAAAGTTCAGGATGAGAGGGGGAACTCACATATTTTCCTGGCGGTGTAAGGACCTTCTGCCGTCATAATGATTAGTCGGTGAAGGAGAAAATAAATAGTTTCTATAACCTTTGAGGCAACCAAGAGAGGGAGGAAAGACGCGCCAATAACTGTTCAAGCTGTAACTGTCACTTGCATAGAAATGGTCCTCCCCTGCGACTCGAAGGCTCGTTGGAGAAAGGTCACCCCTTAAGGAAACGGGAACGAAACAAAATTAGGTGACAGATGGCCAGACTCTCCCTTTGTAAGGTTCTGGTTGGGGTCATTCCAGGAAGACGAAACAGGTGAGTAAAGCCGCCAAAGAATGAATGAAGGTAAAGACCCCCAAAATATCTTTAGGGGCAGTATTTTAGCATCCACTGAAGATGGAGGAAAATAGTAGTGGGATACCCTCCACCCTATTCTTTGGTGCCCTTCTTTGGCCATTGACAATTTTTTAAGGCTCTAGCACAAACGATGAAAAACCAATGATGCACAGTTACAAGGGCATATGGACATTCTCACTTGAAATATAGAGCCTCACGCCGATCCTCCACCTCAGATTGAAATGTGAATCTGGGTTGGATAACTCCTAGCTCCCACATCTCACCTTGAGTGAAATGGATGGACGAGGGTCATATCAAAATTGGTATGCGGGATCACGAGCCGAGTGAGAACGAGAAGCCCCGGTGAGAGGATAAGGATGGTTACAAGACCCCTTACTCTGGTTCTCGACAAGATCAAGTATTTCACGGTGAAGTACATGGGTGTGATCCTCCCAAGCCCCCGTATAAAGTGGATGAACCCACATGAGAGGAGTTGGCAACTGGTGCACTACCCGAGGGATGAACCCCTGAGAGGAACCCAAAGTCCTGGGGTGGTCAATCTTTCAACCTCTAGAATACCCTGAAAGAACAGTTGAGGACAAGTCGATACTTACCCCTGAGCAGAATATGAAGTTTAAGGAGTACCGCCATCAAGGAAAAGACAACGCTCGGAAAGGAGAACGCCCCAACAAGAGATAGAGAGCAATAACTCAGAAAATAAAAGGTTTTATTTCTTACTCATCGACATTGGTCAGTTAAGATGTCTCCTTCTTGTACTCAGATAATCTTATTTAGATTAACCTCCAATAAGGCCTTTTTTTTATCGAATTTACTGTGAAAAATAAAATGTATAGCTGAAATATTTGCTAATGATTTTTTTGGGTATCCAACAAGTCTCAAGGATTGACTCTTCTACAATGTGTGACGATGGTAAAAATGTGATGACTGATTAGCTGCTCTAATCCACCAGCCATGATTAAATAAAAAGTGATAACTGGTGAGGTGCTCAAGCTCACGAGTCGGGATTAAATAAAAAGTAATGACTGATAAAATGCTCTAGCCCACCCATCAAGATTAAACAAAAAGTGGTGAGTGGTGAGGTGTCCTAGCCCACTAGTCGAAATTAAACAATAAGTGATGACTCGTGAGGTGCCATAGCCCACCAGTTGGGATTAAACAAAAAATGATGACTCGTGAGGTGCCCCAACTCACCAGTCAAAATTTAATAAAAAATGATGATTGGTGATGTGCTCTAGTCTACCAGTCAAAATTAAACAAAAATGGAGGATGGGTACGGTGCTCTAGCCCACAAGTCAGGATTAAATAAAAAGGAAGGACTGATACGGTGCTCTATCCTGCCAATCAGGAACAAAAAATTATGACTGCACCTCAGCTCGTAAACGGGATTCAAAGGTCTAGCCAGAACAGGAAAAGCCTCACTAGATATCAACAAATAGATGTATGTCGAGCACTTATACTCGCAGATAGGATTCAAAGGTCTAGCCAGAGCAGAAAATCCTAGCTAGACATCAAGGAAAGATGTTTGCCAAGCACTTATGCTCGTAGACGGGATTCAAAAATCTAGCCAGAGCAAGCAAGCCTAGCTAAAAATCGACAAAGTGATTCTTGTGCAGTATTCATGCTCGCAGACGGGATTCAAGGGTCAAGCCAGAGCATGCACACTGAGGTAGACATCAAAGAAAGATATTTGTCGAGCACTCAAGCTCATAGACGAGATTCAAGGATCTAGCCAGAGCAGGAAAGCCTGACTAGATATCGATAAAGTGATGTATGTTAAGAACTTCAGCTCGCAAACAGGATCAATGATCTATCCAGAGAAGTCATGCCTGGCTAGATATCAACAAGTGATATTTTTCGAGCCCTTATGCTCGTAGACGTAATTCAAGGATCTAGTCAGAGCAAGAAAGCTTGGTTAGATATCGAAAAAGTGATGTCTGCTGAGCACCTTAGCTCACAGATGTGATCAAAGATCTTCCTAGAGCAGGCACGTCTGGCTAGATATCGACAAGTAATGTCTGTCGAGAACCTCAGCTCACAGATGAGATCAATGATCTAGCCAGAGCAGGCACGCCTGACTAGATATCAATAAGTGGTATCTGTCGAGCACCTCAACTTGCAGATGGGATCGAGGTTTTAGCTAGAGCATGCACGCTTGGCTAGATATCGACAAGAGATGTCTTCCAAGTACCCAAGCTTTCTAACGGGGACAAGGATTTAGCCAGGGAAAGCGTGCCTGGCTAGACAGCAAGGTGAGCAATAGTTACTGGGCAGTCATGCATGTTCGACAAAGTTAAGGAAAATCCTTAGTAAAGGAAATCTCAAGAGTAGGGATATCTACTGAGCATTATAGCTCATAAGATATGGATAAGGCCCTTTGACGGGCACTTCAGCTCAAGGATATATCCGGAGCAAAAATGCCTAAATAGGTTATAAGGAAAATGTCCTCTAGCTAAGAGTATCCTTTTAAATCACCAGACTAGGGGAAGACCCAATAAGAGCAGAGAGTTCACCCGGCTAGACCTCCCAGATAAGAGCACGAAAGGATTTTTAAATATTGTAACAAGTCTATACGACCCTCGACCTATATGCGGGGCAACCCGTTGGACAAGATCGTCAATAAAAGTTAAGTAAGGATACAACGCACGACATGATAAGTCAAAATAACTACACGGGTCAGGGTTAAGGCCTCATCCAGATCAGATTAAAGAGTGACTACAGAAAAAGAACATCTACTCATGGCAGACAGATAAGGAGCTCAGGCGATGAAGTCTTCAGACCTGGTTGAGTGAAGGCCACCCAAGCCCTCGACTTGGGGTAACTATTATAGGTGTTTTATTTATAATCAATGAAACAACGACATGTGTTGTGCCACAATAGAAAACTCTTTGCACCAAGAAAGGAGTGGAACCGACATTGGCTGGTCAACCTCTATGGAGCTTGGGATGTACATACCCGAGCTCATAAGAAAATAGTAATAAGAGTCCAGAAGGAAAGCTCTATCGACCCCGAGCATAAAGTCATCATTACCCGCCGAAAGTGACGACCAATGTGCCACTCCCTCCTAAGCCCGAGCGCTCAACCGATCTAATTGATGTGGTAGAATGACAAGCTAGCCTACGTACGATCATGTCATATGCATATAAACATTTAAATCCATTAGCTTTATGCTAAAGGTCACCCCATTTTGATCCAATCAGTGCTAAGCAAGATAGATTTCGTGTACCACAAAGCATCTTTGACACGCCTCCCCCACCCTGATGACTCAAGTATAAATACTTCTCCTAACTACCAGGTCCATTCTCCATTAAGGACTTTATGTTAGAATATCCACTATATACTGATTTAGGCATCGGAGGCTTTTAGGCGGGGCAACTACCCCCCGATTTCTTACCATTAGGATTCTTTGTCTGTCTTTCGCAGACGTCGATGTCATAAGTAAATCTAGTGAGGAGGCAGAGTACGTCCACCAGAAAGAGGAAAGAATTTGTATAACTGTCATACCCTCTAACTGAAACATAGACTTTGAAGCCCTTAAAGATCATACATAGAGACCTATGAGGACCTTTCCCTACACCCTCCTTTGAAGGATTTAGATATTACATCATCTTTGTAGATGATTTAAGTAGTTCACCTATATATATTCTTCAAAAGCTGTCTGAAACCTTCAAAATCTTTAATGCTTTCAAAGCCATTGTAGAAAAATAGCTCAACTCAACAATTAAAATTGTCCAATCAGACTAGAGGGAATATCAAGCCTTTAAATAGTGTCTTGAGTCAAATAGAGTAGTATTTTATGACTCTTGCCCACACACTCATAATCAGAATGGTAGAGCAGAACAAAAGCACAAGCATATCACTGAAACTGACATTACACTCTTAGATTAGGTAACATTACCTTTCTTCTTTTGGTGGCATGCTTTCTTCACTGCCACATACCTAATAAATAGAATGTCAACTCATAGTCTTTAATTATACATCACCTTTACAGAAATGCTTCCAAACCAAACCAAATTATTCATTCTTGAAAAGCTTTAGTTATGCTTTCTTCCCTCAAAACCTACTTCAGTTCAGCAAGCGTTAGTTATACCACAATGGAAGAAAGCAATGGAGAATAAGTATCTTGCATTACAATACAGCCAAACATGAGAGTTAGTACCATTTGATTACTCCCTGCACTTAATAGGTAATAAGTAGATTTTCAACCTGAAAACAAATGCAACTGGATAAAATCATAGATACAAAGCTCACCTTGTTGTCAAAGGCTTCAATCTGCAACCTGGAATTGACTATAGTGAGACATTTATTCCTAAACTACCATCAGAATTGTCATTTCCATTATTGTCAATCTTGGCTGGGATATTAGATAGTTAGATGTCAATAATGTGTTCCTCAATGGAATGCTTGAGGAGACTATTTTCAAGCCTCAACCTGAGGGTTTTATTGATCGTAGAAGACCATCTTATGTGTGCAAACTAAAGAACGCTTTATATGGCCTCAAACAGGCTTCACGTGCATGGTATGATAGCTTGAGAAGCACATTGCTAAAATGTGGATTCCTTAATTTCATATTTGATAATTTACTATTTGTACAATATCAATATAAATTAGATGATATTTTAGTCACTGGCAATGACAGTGCCTTAGTCACTCAAATTGTTTAGAGTTAATAAAGTCTTTGCACTTAAAAACTTGGGTTTTCTCCATCATTTCTTAGGCATTGAAGCCATAAGAACTGGCACAGGAATATTTTTGACACATATCAAGAATATAAAAAACTTGTTATCTCGAGCAGCCATGAGCACAGCCAAACCATGGATTACTAATACATCCCTTTCAGTGAAACTAAGCCATGGAGATGGTGACCTCCTTGATGATGCTACCAAATACAGGGGAATTTCAGGTGCTCTTCAATACCTTACAATCACTCATCCATATATTTGTTTCATAGTAAATGTTATGGGTGTTTTCCCGAGCATCAATGACAAGGCAACACGTATCGCACCACAGTAGAGAGCCAACAACGAGGGAAAGTGTCAAAGAAGAAGAATCGACCTCAGCTGGTCAGCCCCAAGGAAGCTCGGGTTGGGCATACCTGAGCATATACGGGATAACACAAATGAAAACAACAAAGAGAGCTTGATTAACCTCGAGTATGAAGGTCATTATTAACCGGTGAAAGTAACATCCCAGATGACACCTTCCTACATTCCCAGGCACCTTACAAGTCCAATTGTTGCGGTAGTGTGTGAGATCAACCTCCGATATGTCAGCCTGAAAGCATGTCAATAGTGTAATGCATATCACTTTGTGTGAAAGGTCGTTTCCCTCCTATGCAATCGAAGACATGCATTGTATCTCAGGAAGCTTCCCGAACACGCTCCCGGGGCTTTTTTGACATGCTTCCTCCACAGAACTTTAGGTATGAATACTCTCATCTACTAAAGATGAAAGGTAAACCATTTATCTCCTAAGGAAAATCTGTCCAAACTGATATAAGAATATTGACTTATGTATCGAAGGCCCTTATGCAAGATAACCATCCATCGGTTCTCCTCGCCTTCGGGTACTTTGTTTGTGTTTTACAAATCCCCAGCAAGGAGGACGATCGTACTTAGCAAAAATGAAAAGTATCAGTACTGTTGAGAATTTTAGCATCAACAGTAAATAAATGTAGCTAGTTTGTCTCTTCTCCCACCACAATACATTGGCAGGCAAGCAAGTATGTATTAAGATATTTGAAAGGTACTTGTCATAGAGGTTTACTTCCCATACTATTTTCACAGAAACCTACCATTGTGGCATACTCGGATGCTGACTTGGCTAGTGATGTTGATGATCGAAGGTCAATAGGAGGTTATGTCATCTATTTAGGTGGTAATTTAATTTCATGGTCAGCCAAGAAATAATAGGTAGTCTCTCGTTCAAGTACTGAGAGTGAATACAGAAGCTTAGCCAACACAACAACTGAGATATCATGGATTCAATATATACTATTCGAGCTACATGTTCAACTGGATGCCACACCCATTATCTGGTGTGATAATCTAGGAGCTCCTTCAATAGCTATAAATCTAGTGAATCATGCATGCACGAAGCACATCGAGATTGACCTACATTTTCTAGAGATAAAGTTCTATGTAAAAAACTTGATATATGATTTGTTCCACCATTGGGTCAAGTAGCTAGCAAATATTTTCACTAAGGCCCTCTATACTAATCTATTTGATCACCTTGTCTCCAAGCTTAAAGTGATGAAATCCGCTTTCCAATTGAGGGAGGGTAATAGAAAGAGTGTAAATAATCAGTTAGAAGTTAGTTAGGTTATAGTTATTATAGTTTAACCTAATCTAACATACTTTCCATATTCGTCTGTTAAACTAATTAGCCAATATATTTGTCTATAAATAGACAGTTTAGCTTGTAATAGTTTTGTTAGTTAGTTGTATAATACAGGGCATACAAAGCTTTCCTTCTTCACTCTGTTTGCCCATATTCTAGCTATATTCTTCATTTTTCATATTCTAACTAGGAGTCTCTCCTCTTTTAGTCAAGGTAAATAGTGAAGAGGATTTCCTCTTTACCTGGTAAACAATGAAGTAGTTTTCTCGTTTATGGGCTAATGTACCCAATCTGAAATGACATAGTTTTTTTACGCCATGTAATTCTTTCTCACTCTGGCTAGCTTGAGCAAAATAGCACAGCAAAACAAGTATTACAAGAATAACAAAATGTGTTCTTCAACATTAATATGTTTACTCACAATAATTATTGTTTTATCGAGCGAATCGAACATTCTAAATATGTGTTTCATATCAAGTTTATATATTTTTGTATCTTAATTTTTTTGGAAGAAAATTCAATTCACATTCTCAAATATAAGCCCAAGTTGTGTAATTCCCCCTCGATGTGACAAAAAATATTTTCATCAGTTTCCATTTCTTTCCATTAATAGTCACGACGTTGTGTTGGAACATGGTTTCGTTCTTTCTCTTTCTTCTTCCAAACACACAGATTAATCACATGTTAGAAATTGTCAAGACTATAGTATTTCTATCGCCTCTTGGTTCAGGTGAAATCTATCAGTTTGCGTAATAAGCCTAATGGAGGGGTTATACCTTAGCTTTCTTTTCTTGGTTGCTTTAGCAACTGCAGCGCCACACAATACTACGACAGTAGGCGTTTAACATTGCAGAGTGGTGTAACTCATAGTATCGTGAGGTATTGTGATGCTTAACACCAACTGTAGTGTTGTGTGACACTATAGTTATGCACCGTTATACAGTGGGTTCCATTAGACAATTTAAAATTAAATATTATTTCTTAGTTTTAATTATCTCTAGATATCTGATATGTCATTATCTAGATTATATACAGATATTATTCTAATGGCCAAAAGTGATAGCTCAGTTCATCAGTTCATCAATCAAGAATTGAATTGAGAACACAGTTAGAGTTAGAGAATTTTTTCTCTGCGATTAAAAGTTAATCAAATCTGTAAAAGAATAATCATCGTGTTCTTTTAGAGAATCATCTCACAAAAGTCCTTCTCAGTAAATATCTAGCTCTCATGTATTTTGAAAGTTGTCTTGTAATATTCTACGTGCCCACACACGGTCTAGTACGTTGAGAAATGACTTGGAAGATCTTGATGTGAATCTCAGAGTCTATTGATCATTAGAACGATTTTGTGGGACATGGGATCGATCAGTTTTGCAATGACATTTGATTAAGACTACAAGAGATATATGATTCCTAACAATGCATATTGTAGATTTAATATATAAATATATAATAGATCCTGACTGATTAAAAAAAGTTTTCAATAAAATTTTGCTATCGTGGCGTTGCGCAATTTTGATTTATTAAAAAATTGATATCAGAGCGGTCTTATATATTTATATGTTAAATGTTGTTTGGGTTTTCTTGCATTATTCATATATTATGAGATATGTATGAATGAATGGATGGTTATACTTTTTAAATGTATGAAAAATAATGGATCTTTAATTATATGGTGATTATTGGGTTAGCCATTGTTCTTTTAGTTTTCCCTTAGATTGTAAGCCGTTTTGGGGTGTAGGAATTGTTTTAATTTTTTTTGAATATTTATTGTAATTATTTCGATCGCGAGAAGATGAAGAATGTACAATGAAATAGGAATTCTTTTAAAATTCTGGCGACGGCATCGAAAATTGGATTTTCGGCGCTGGCGCCGCCGATTAATGATTACCGGCAATATCGCCAGAATTTACTGTTCTAGGGACGTCGCAGGAAAATCAGCGCAGGCGGTAACGCCGTCATGGTTGACGGCAGCGGCTGTGGCTGGCTGGCGGTGATGGGCGGCGATAGGAGATCCTATCGTTGGTGGCAATTGTTGTTACATTTAGGGAAGTTTTGCACAAACCCTAAAATCAACCAATCTATCACTACAGAATTTGATGATAACTCTATCTCTATCTATTATATTTTTAAATTTTGATATTAATGTAATTATAAATTAATTTTTAATTTTTAATTTTATGAAAATTAGAAATGAATAGGTTGATTGGTTTGATCCAAGTTTAACCAAATTAAAGTGTTCATTTGACTAAGTCACATTTAACTAATTTTAAAGGGATAATTATAGAAATTAATTTTAATTAAGAGAAATAATTTTGCTTAATTAAATAGGATTTTGTTCAAAACTTGAAGATTATGAAGATGAACATCAGGAGAAAAAGGAAATATTTGAGAAATATGTATTCTTGAAGTCCGCTTTGTAATTTTATTTTATTTTAATAGTTGTAATTTAGAAATACTCAATAGTCACTCGGTCAATTATTATTTTATTTAATTATTTTAATTGTTTTGTTTGATAACATGTCCTTGCATTAGTCAATCACATGTCATAGTTGAAAATCCCACACAGTTTATTTGATCATTCATCTTATAAGTAGAAATATAATTTATTAGGATTGACTTAATATGTTTATATGTATTGTTTTATGAAATCAATAGGATGTAAACTGTTAGGTTTTAATTAGTTAAAACTTGGTAATCACACGACACTAAGGGCTATAATAACATTTAGGATAATCGACTTTAGTAAAAGAATTTTATTAAAGTTTGATGGATATAATTAATTAGTTAATCTAAGTTTATCTAATTATGACTTAGTCGGTTTAGAAGGTTTAATGAACTTAGACCAATGAGATTGATATAACTGATTATTAAATATTCATAAGGATATTATTTTAACCAATAATTAATTTAGAATTAATTAATTAGTTAAAAAATAGAAACACATGATCCTAAAATAGTGAGTGGGAGAAGGTTCTCAAGTTAATGTAACATATGATCTCCATCATTAGTACAACACTGTGAGATGTAATAAGGGCCTTGAGATGGCTTTGTTTTCACCCTTCTAAGGAAAGTTTTGAGATGTACCAATACTAAGATTGGACTTCTTAAAAAGATTGGAGGAAGTGATGTAGTTTAGTTTTGACCGGCCCTAAGGCGGCATATTCTAAAAGAAGTCATGGAATCTGAAATGATAGGTTACACTCACAAAGGCACAATTAAGTTTTCATGTGGATAATTGTGACTTGACCGAATAAGAAATAACTTATTGTTAAAAGAGAAAATATGAGATATTTTAAGTTTTAATTAATAAGGATGAGAATGTCTCATGGACAGTCTGAGGTTAATCTGAGTGACCCTAAGACAACACATTAATCATAGGGTTATTTATCGTGATTAGTAAATGTTAAATTTGTACGTTTATTATGTTTCATTCATGCATCACGTTTACTTTTCAGATTATAGATGTTTATCAATTATATTAAATCTTGTATGTTTTAAATTCCAGTTATCATTATTATGTCTACCATGAGCAACCCTATTACTGCTTTACTCACTCTTGAGAAATTGAATGGTGATAATTTCATACGTTGAAATTCAAATATAAACTTAATGCTGATGTATGAGAACCATTAGTTCGTTCTTAATGAGGAATGTCCTGAGGAGCCCGCTGCTAATGCCTCTAAGAATGTTAGGGACAAGTATGATGCTTAGATCATATCAAACAACAAGGAGAAGTGCTACATGCTTGTGAGAAAGAATGATATCCTGAGAATCAATCATGAAAGCATGGAGACTGCTTATGAGATTATGGAATCTCTACAGGCGATATTTGGGCAGTATCTGATCAAAGTCGTCATGAGGCTACTAGAAACTATATGATGACTAAGATGAGAAAGGTTACTTCTGTGCGAGAACATGTTTTAAACATGATTAACATAATGCATGAGGCAGAAGTACATGGGGCAACCATTGATGAGTGGACTTAGGTTAGCATTATACTTGAGTCGCTTACATCATCTTTTTTTACGTCACGACCAACTATATTATGAACAAGTTGCAATTTAACACGACCCAATTGTTGAATGGACTATAGAATTTAGAGTCACTCAACTTTAGAATGACTAAAGAGGGCGAGATAAATGTTGTCTAACAAAAGCCTTCTTCCACTGTTAAAAGCAATAAGAGGAAGAAGATCAATGGTAAAGGCAAAGGTAAGAACAAGAAAGGGATGAAAGCCAAGACATCGCCAAACGCCAAGAAGAACAAGAAAGACAGCAAGCCCAAGGGAAAATATTTCCACTGTGGGGTTGAATGTCATTGGAAGATAAACGAAAATAAGTATCTCCTCCGAATTGAAAAAGAAACGTAAATATGATTTACTTGTACGTGTAACTTGCATAGTGAAATATGATTTGTCATCTTGGATACTTGATTCCGGAGTCACTAACCATGTTTGTTCTTCTTTGCAGATGCTTGATTCATTAAGAGATCTGGCTGATGGCGAGGTCGTTTTGAAAGTTGGCACTGGTGCGCTCGTATCACCTAAAGCATTAGGGATAATCCATTTACTTTTTGGATATAATTATTTGGTTTTGAACAATGTTTATTATATTCCTGGATTTTTGAGAAATTTGAATTCTCTTTCATTTTTGCAAGAACAATTATTTTAAGTTTCTTTTATTAATAAAGAGTTTATTATTTTTAAGAATGGATTCGATATTTTCCATGCATAAGTTATAAACGGACTATATATACTTAAACCAACTGAACACACATTAAATAATTTTGAATTATTTAAAGTAGCAAAATCTAAAAGTAACAAACGACAAAGAGTTCCTCATGATAATGATAACACATATCTTTGACATCTTAGGTCGGGAAATATTTATCTAGATAGGTTAAATGGGTTAACAAAGTATGGTGCTTTGAGAGAATTAAAAGTTATAACTCTTCATGTTTGTGAATCTTGTCTAGAGGGTAAAATGACCACGAGATATTTCACATGAAAGGGCCAAAGAGCCAAGGAACCACTTAAGCTAGTACATAGTGATGTCTGTGGATCGATCAATGTACAAGCTAAAGGTTGATATGAGTATTTTCTTACTTTTATTGATGATTACTCAAGATATGGTTATATTTACCTAATGCAAAGAAAGTCTAAAACTTTTAGAAAGTTTAAAGACTTCAAAACTGAAACTGAAAAGTAATTAGGTAAATCATTGAAAACCCTTCAATCCGATCGAGGTGGTGAATACTTAGATTTAGAATTCAAGGATTATTTGTAGGAGTGTGGAATCCTATCCCAGCTCACAGCACCTGGAGCACCATAACAAAATGGTGTTGCGGAGGGGAGAAATTGAACCTTATTGGATATGGTTCGGTCGATGTTAAGTTACTCATCAATGTCACTTATATTTTGGGGATATGCACTACACATGACAACTTACATTTTGAATGTAGTGTCTTCTAAGTATGTAAGCAAGACACATTTAGAGTTATGGAATGGCTCCAAACCCAATTTGTGTCATTTTCGTATATGGGGATGTCCAGCTCACGTTCTTAGATCCAAGACTGGAAAGTTAGACTTAAGGTCTGAAGCATGCATATTCGTTGGCTATGCTCTAGAGACTAGAGGTGGGTATTTTTATAGTCATAACGATCAAAAAGTGTTGTGTCGACAAATGCAACATTCCTTGAGCATTACTATATGCAAAACTACAAACCTTATAGCAAATTAGTTCTAGAGGAATTAGCGGTTAATCATACCAGCTTTAATTTCTTTTGGTAAACGATAAACCAGAGAAATCATAGTTTCTGCAAAGGAGACCCCGGTGCAACGTCGTAGTGTGAGGGTTGCGAGATAACCAATTTGCTATGAACTAGAAGCACATGTCCTAGTATCAGACACTGATAAGGATGATATTTATTATATTATAAAGAAGAAATTGATGATCCTGAAAATGAGAAATGGCAAGAAGCCATGAACTAGGAAATGAAATCTATGTATTTCAATTATGTCTAGGAAATTATAGATCCACCTGAAGTTGTCGGGCTCATTGGATGTAAATGGATTTTCAAGAAGAAAAGAGGTGCATATGAAAAAGTAGAGACTTTCAAGGCACGGTTAGTAGCCAAAGGCTATACACAAAGGGAGGGAGTCGATTATGAAGAGACATTCTCCCCTGCGGCTATGCTAAAATCCCTTCGCATCCTTTTATCCATAACCGCTAGTTTTGACTATGAGATATGGAAAATGGACGTCAAGACAACTTTTCTAAATGACTCTCTTGAAAAAAGCATATATATGATGTAACTAGAAGGGTTTGTACAAAAGGCGCAAGATCAGAAAGTATGCAAATTGCTTAAATCTATTTGTCGATTAAAGCAAGCATCTAGATCTTAAAATCTATTTGTGGATTAAAGCAAGCATCTATAAAGCATTATAGCTTGGAGCAAAATGTTGACGAAGCCTGTGTTTATAAATACAGGCTATGTTTTGGGCACCCAAGTCCTAAGGGATGAAAGAATAAGCTCTTGGCACTTTCTCAAGCATATTATATTGATAAGGTGTTGGAGAGATTCTCTATGGAGAATTCTAAGAAAGGTCAACTACCGACCATACATGAAATTGCCATATCCAAGGAACAATGTCCTGAGACAGCTCAGGAGAAAGGGATATGAGAAAGGTTCACTATACTTCTGCAGTTAGAAGTCTCATGTGTGTCATGTTGTGTACGAGACCGGACATCTATTGTGCAGTGAGAATTGTCAGTCGTTATTAATTGAATCCAAGTTTGGAACATTGAATTGTACTAAAGCACATTCTCAAATATTTTAGGAGAACGAGAAACTATATATTTGTTTATTCAGGTGGAGACCTGAACCCCACTGGATATACTAATTCTGATTTTTAGTTAGACAGAGACAGTCAAAAATCAGCATCTGGATCAGTTTTCACCCTAAGTGGAGGGGTTGTAGTCTGGAGATGTATTGAATAATCTGGCATTGTAGATTCCACTATGGAGGCTGAATATATAACGATTTCTGAAGTTGTGAAAGAAGCGGTATGACTCAGAAAGTTCTATACTGATCTAGAAGTAGTTCATATATGGACAACTCATTGATCCTGTAATGTGATAACAGTGAGGCGGAAGCAAATTCCAAGGAATCGAGGAGTCACAAGAGGGGAAAGCATATAGAGAGGAAATATCATCTTGTAAGAGAGAACCTGTATCGAGGGGATGTGACTATTATGAAGATAGCGTCGGAACAGAACCTGGTTGATCCTTTGACAAAGACAATTCCTGCGAAGTCATTTGAGGGTCGCGTGCATAACATGAGATTAACAGAGATGTCACATTTGCTTTAGGGCAAGTGGAAGATTGTTGGGAGTTATGCCCTCAAAACATGTGTATTGACATTTTGATATGAAATTTAATTAGATATCATTTTTCTTATAATTGTTCTTTCAAATTATTGTTGAATAATTTATGTAAATATCTGAAAATTCCATATTCATTAATGAGACTATGATCTTGTATTAGTACGAAAGGATTAAGATCATAGATAATGAATAAATTTGTCAGCAACATATTAAAATATGTAATCTTTAATGAATGGTTACTAGTACTGTTCACTAAGAATTATGAATGCCTGTGATCTAGATCCGGATCATTGATGTGGATAGATATCTTAGTGAATGTACTTCATACAATGAGATTATATATGACTGGAATGATGTGAATTAATATATTTATCAACATGTTGTTTATCATAAAGATTTAATACGCACAAATTCGATGATCATATGTAGATCAGTCTGAATCCTAAGTAGTCATGAACTCCTATACATATATACTGAATCTTTTGATTTACTCGTTAAGGTTTGTTTGTAAAACTGGCTAGTGACTTTTATTTTAAGGATTCAGTGATATGGATGGTTGAGAATATGATCTTACAAGATTTGAAATCTAAGCTTTAAGCTTTCCTAACGAATCGTATATTGATTCTCTTAAGTGTTAATTCTAGAACTGAATGGTTATTGAGCTCAAATTTATAATAAGATTATAAATTAGCCATGCACTAGTAGATTAATGGTACTTAAGGATAAGGAGGTGATTAGAATGGTAAAACGTCAATTTTGACCAGTTCTAATTTACGAACCAATAATTGGAGGATAAAATTACATGAATTGATTATAGTAGTGAACTACATGAGAATACTCTGTAAATACATTCTATAATTACTAAGAGTTCAATTCCATATTTATAGTGGAGTAATAATAGAATTAATAAATAAGATTATTTAATTAAAGTATTTAATTAATAATCTAGTTTATTGGAGCTTAGGATTATAGGTCCATGGTCCTCAAGTCACCTCTATACTATGCAATCTAGGGTATGAATATTTCAGGACATGAGAAAATGACTGACTTGCAAAGGAATTTTAATTCTGGGCAAGTACATAATTGTGAGATAATCATGTGTGATTAATTATTTAAAAATTAATGAATTGAATTATTTATATATACATATAATTTCTGAAAGTTATATATATAAATAATTATCGATTATTTTTCTAATTATCGATAAGTGAAATAGAATATCTAATTTATGAAATTAGATAATAATTTGAATCAACTAAATCTGTTATTTGTGAAATAACAGATAATTTAGTTGATAGAGATAATCATATATGTTAATTTTAAAATTAACTGAAATCTAGATATTTATCTGATTAAAATAAATATTTAATTTACATTAATTACCATATGTCGATCAATGATTAGGAATCATAGATCGTCATGGACTGCTGTAGTGCCACGTGACACTATAGCAGTAGGCGCGTAACACTGCAATGTGGCATAACACACAGTGCCGTGAGGCACTGTGATGCTTAACGTCAACTGCACTGTTGTGTGGCACTATAGTTGTGCACCATTATCCAGTGGGTTCCACTGTATTAGGTAATTTGAAATTGAATATTATTTTTTTAATTTTTAATTATCTATAAAAAATTGTTACGTCATTATCTACATTATATGCAGATATTATTCTAATGACCAAAAAAGATAGCTCAGTTTATCAGCTCATCAATCAAGAATTAATTAAGAACACAGTTAGAGTTAGAGAATTTTTTCTTTGTGTAATCAAATTTCTAAAAGAATAATTATCGTGTTTTTCAAAGAATCGTCTCACAAAAATACTTCTCAGTAATTCTCTAGATCTCATGTGTTGAGTACATCTAGAGACAGAAAAAATGTCTTGTAATATTGTAAGTGCCAATACACGTCCTAGTACATTGAAGATTGACTTGGAAGATCTTGGTGTGGATCTCGGAGTCTACTGATCATTGGAACGGTTTCGTCAGACGGAGGAGTGATTAGTTTTACAAGGACACTTGATTAAGACTGGAAGAGGTATATGATTCCTAATATTGTATGTTATAGATTTAATATATAAATATATAATGGATTCTGACTAAGGAAAAATTGTTTTAAAAAATTGTTTTTTGTTATCGTTGCGTTGTGCATTTTGTTTTATTAAAAGATTAGATTTTTATTAAAAAATCTAATTATTTTAAAATGGCCATGGGCCACACGCTTCTGTCGCGCACGTGCTGCGATGACCAACACGAACCACTTGATTTAATTCTAGCGATATATGTTATTTAAAATTTATACAAATAAGTGATGGTGATAATTATTTTATTACTTTTGTTAATGATAGCACAAAATACTGTTATATATATTTGCTAAAAAGCAATGATGAAGCTATAGCGAAATTTATTCTTTATAAAAATGAAGTTGATAATCAACTTAATAAAAAAAATTAAGGTGCTAAGAAGTGATTAGGATGGTGAGTATGAATCGTCATTTGTTGAGATTTGTGCTCAACATGGGACTATACACGAAGCCACAACACCTTATTCACTTCAGTCCAATGATGTTGTTGAACGCAAAAACCGTACTTTGAAAGAAATGATGAATACATTGTTGATCAGTTCTGGATTAACTCAGATCATGTGGGGACAAGTTGTGGCTAACTATCTTTTGAATAAGATACCCAAAAAGAAAGAGGATAATACCACATATGAGTTATGAAAAGGTAGAAAATCTTCATACAAATATTTATGAATGTGAGGATGTCTCGCTAAAGTGATAGTACCCACACCTAAAAAGGTGAATATATGATAAAAAAAAATTCAATTGCATTTCCATTAGTTATGCAAATAATAATAGTGCATATCGGTTCCTTGTATACGAATCTAGCAATCCTGAGATTCACAAGAACATGATAATGGAGTCTAGGAATGTATCATTCTTTGAACATATATTTCCTTACAAATCTAAGAAAGAGTCAAGCTCTTCAAAAAAACTTCTTGAGATTATTGATGAAGAAGATAGTCATGACCAAGATGAAAAAGTTGAGGTAAAACCTATAAGGAGTAAAAAAGCTAGGGCAGAAAGGTCATTTGGTTCTGATTTTCTAACATATATGATTGAAAGCGAACAAAAAACTTTCAATGAAACTGTAAAGTCCAATGAAAGTCTTTTTTAGAAAGAGGCCATTAAGAGTGAAATTTATTCCATTTTACAAAAGCATACTTGAAAACTAGTGGTCTTCCACTTGATCGTAAACTTTTGAGTTCCAATTGAATTTTCAAATGAAAAATGAAAGCCTATGGATCAATTGATAGATAATGTTGGAGGTTATGCCCTCAAAACATGTGTACTCATATTTTGATATGAAATTTAAAAAGAATTACATTTTTCTTATAATTATTCTTTTAAATTATTGTTGAATAATTTACATAAATATATGAAAATTTCATATTCATTAATGAGACTATGATCTTATCTTAGTACAAGAGGATTAAGATCATAGATAATGAATAAAATTGTAAGCAACATATTAAAGTATGGATAGACATATTAGTGAATATACTTTATATAATAAGATTATATATGACAGGACATATGTGAATTAATATCTTTATTAACGTGTTGTTTATCATAAAAATTTAATACACATCAATTCGATGATCATATGTAGATCAATCTGAATCTTGAGTAGTCATGAACTCCTATACATATCTACTAGATCTTTTGATTCACTCGTTAATGTTTGTTTGTAAAACTGGCTAGTGACTTTTATTTTGGAGATTCAATGATATGAATGGCTGAGAATATGATCTTACAAGATTTGGAATCCAAGCTTTCCTAACGGATTGTATATTGATTCTTTTAAGTGTTAATTTTAGAATTGAATGTTTATTGAGCTCAAATTTATAATAAGATTATAAATTAGTCATAATGGATTAATGATACTTTAAGATCAAGATGTAATTAGAAAGGTAAAATGATAATTTTGACTAGTTCTAATTTACGAATCAATAATTGGAGGACAGAACTACATGAAATGATTATGTCAGTGAACTACATAAGAATACTCTGTAAATACATTCTATAATCTTTAAGAGTGCAATTCCATATTTTTAGTGGAGTAATAATAGAATTAATAAATAAGATTATTTAATTAAAAAATTTAACTAATAATCTGGTTTATTGGAGCTTAGGATTATAGGTCAATGGTCTCCAAGTCACTTCTATACTATACTGTCTACGGTATGAATATTTCAGGATATGAGAAAATGACTGACTTGCAAAAATAATTTTTCTTATGGGGCAAGTACATAGTTATGAGATAATTATGTGTGATTAATTAATTAAAAATTAAATTATTAAATTATTTATATATTTAAATAGAATTTTCAGAAATTATATATATATAAATAATTATCGATAAGTGAGACAGAATATCTAATTTATGAAATTAGATAATTAAATTATTATTATTAGATAATAATTTAAATTAAAAATCTGTTATTTGTGAAATAATAGATAAGTTAGTTGATAGGGATAATCGAATATGTTAATTTTGAATTAACTGATATCTAGATAATTATCTGATTAAAATAAATATTTAATTCACAATAATTCTCATGTGTCAATCGCTGATAGGGTGTCAGAAATTGACATGGACTATTATGGTGTTACGTGGCACTACAGTAGTGAGTGTGCAACATTATACGGTTGTGCACAATTGCAGTGGGTTCCACTGCAATTGGTAATTTTATAATTAAATATTATTTCAGTTTATCTCTAAAAATCTGATACGCTATTATCTAGAATATATATAGATATTATTCTAATGACTTTAGTGGTTGAAAGATTAGAAGACAATCAGTTGATCAGATTATCAGTTCATCAATCAAGAGTTGAATTGAAAACACGATTAATGTCAGATAGATTTTCTCCTGTGATGAATCGTTAATCAAATTTTTAAAAGAATAATCATCACGTTCTTTGAGAAAGTCGTCTCACCAAAGTCTTTCTCAGTAAATCTCTGGATCTCATGTGTTGAGAACATAGAGATAGAAAATGTGTCTTGTAATAATCTACGTGCCCACACACGTCCTAGTACGTTGATGATTGACTTGGAAGATCTTGGTGTGGATCTCGGAGTCTACTGATCGTTGGAATGATTTTGTGAGAACGAATGACCGATCGATTTTTGCAAGGACACTTGATATAGACTATAAGAGGTATATGATTCCTAACATTGTATGTTGTAGATTTAACTTATAAATATATAATGGATCTTGACTGATTGAAAAAGTGTTTTCAATAAAAGTTTTTATTTGGTTATCATAGCATTGCATGAGTTTTATTTTATTAAAAAAATTCGATTTTTATTAAAATTTTAATTTTTTTGGAAGGCCATGCATCTCCATGCTTACGCCGCATGCTCGCCGTGATGACCAACAAATACAAGACTAGTCATTTAATTAAAGGCTACAGACAGAAGGAATGTCTTGATTATTTTGATACATATTCTCCGGTGTCGAAAATAACCACCATTAGGATAGTACTTGCAATTGCAGCTTTTTAAAATCTTGAAGTACATCAAATGGATATGAATACAGCCCTTTTAAATGGAAATTTAGAGGAATAAATCTATGTGGAACAACCAGAAGGGTATTTCACTCCTAGGTAAGGAAAGAAAGTCTGTAAATTAGTCAAATCAATGTATGGTTTGAAACAAGCACCAAAATAATGGCATGAAAATTTTGATAGTCACATGATGTCAATTGGATTCAAAATCAATGAGTGTGATAAATGTATCTATGTTAAAGATACATAAAATGGATATGTCATTATGTGTTCATATGTTGATGACATGCTTATCATTGGGAGTAATGATAAGATGATCAAATTACAAAAGACATGTTAAAATCTAGATTTATTATCAAATTATTTTTTCTTCTTATAGGAAGTCCAAAAATCATAGAATATAGAATATATTTTGTAGTTTAAGGCCCTAAACTTTTCTTTTATTTTGCAAATTAAGAGGAAAAATATTTTTGGACTTTATTTGGGTTATATGGCATTTTGATGGGTTAAATTGCCTTTATGATACCTCTTCCCCATGAGTAGTATAAAACGAGACATTTCCCTCCTCATTTTACACACAAAGAGGAGCATTCTGGCTCTCTTTTTCTCTCAATTCTTGGTCTCTACATTTTTTCTAATTTTTCTTCAAGTTCTTTTTGTTCGGTTTTCGGTTCGGTCTTGTTCAATTTTTAGTTCGGTATGACTCAGTTTATTTCAGTTCCATTGAAGATTTGATTTTCTGGTCTAACTCTTGGTTTTACGTCGTTACTCTGGTGGTAGAATTCTGATAAGTCAGTTCGTTCAAAGTGGTGAAGTTAGGCACTCTCCAACTGCCTCAAAGAGTTTTATCTTGGAAAACATACCGTTATCTACCTTAGTACCACAAGTGAAGTGGCATAAATGTTTTAAGAAAACTGTGCAAACATGACTCGGTTTGATTTCTCATCATACTATTACTCTGTCTGATTTATTTAACGTTGGTATTTATATTATTTACATTTCATCACTATTTTGTTTGCATGGTTATTCGTAACTTCATTATTTATGTGTTGTAATCAACATATTTACAGAATTATTATATTATTGTTATTTTCATTTAATCTTATAATGAAATACACCATTTTCAACATATTATTATTTGTTATTAAAATTCATCCTTAGTCATTGCCAATAGCATATCATATAAAGTTTGACATAATCATCATCTAGCAATGAGTGAATTATAGATTGATCAAATTATATATTAAATTTTAATTGATCAAGTGATGATACAATTATTCGTATATCGATGTTCTATCATTCATTAACTAAGTTTTTAAATTAATCAATGAATGATTGATAAATTATTTGAACAATTAAGATTGAAAAATAAATCTAAGTATAGAATTACTCTTAATAATCAAGAGTAAAATACACATATAATTGAGTTCCGTTCATAAATGTGTTTGGTGTTCTCAAGTATGATTAATTATCATATTATGAGATCAATTAGATATTTCTCTAAAAGTTCAAACTCATTATCTTATGGAAAGAGAGTCTTTGAGTTAGAAATATATTTTATATTTTCGTTTTGCTTTTCAATATATCTGGTTATTTTGACATTAAAAAAACTCCTCCAATCATTTATTTTAAAATGGCTAATCATTATAATTCTCTCTGTAAATGATAATAGAATGACAAAAATTGAAAAATAGAGAGAGAAAATGGTAATAGAAAATGACATTATAGATTTTGGATCTACGAAAAAAAATTCCCCTTCTCATTAAACATGTCCATCTCGCTCAACCTGATTCTGTGTAAGAGATCGACTCTCTCAGTCTAATGTCCGCCCAGTCCCCGCCTTAACGTTCCAAGAGTAGAACTTCAAACCTCTTTCTAGATCGCCATTATTTCTCTTATCGAAGCAAACCCATCTTTGATCATCTTTATCCCTGTCGTCCTCTGCTTTATTCCAATCTTCAAAACTCGCTCCCTTTAAAAAAATCGGATTTTTCTTAATTTTATATTTTGAATAATTACTAATTAGTTAACGTTAATAACCTCTCCCCAATATCTAGGTGTTTCCGTCGAATAGAACATTCCAGTTCCTGAATTGTTCTTTGTTTTCTTTTAACCAACTTTGTTTTCACTTTCTTTCTGGGCTTTAGGCGCTGTTCCAAAGATTTGTTAATTTTAAATTTCTAAGTTTCCACATCGGAAGAAATTCTTTTCATTTTTTGTTTATAATTTATTTATGAGGGAGGAGCTTTCTTGACTCACAAATGCAAGTTTTCTGCTGATGTTGTGCCCTGTGGTACCCAATTCCATGGTTTCAAGATGGTGGACTTTCTTCTTTGACAGGGTCGTCGTATCTTACATTCAAAGACAAACCCCCCACTTTTGTTCTTGAAATCTTGATATATCATATTAACCCTAAGAAATGCACGGAACAAAAGGCAAACGAGACATTTCGGCGGAATTGCAATCCCAAATACCAATTTTGAGGCCTAGCATCCATGCCAGGAGGGCAAATCTGGTAGTTAAGTTTCAAGATCTTTACGGGTTTACAGTGGAAGGCAATGTCGATGATGTTAATGTGCTAAATGAGGTTAGGGAGAAGGTAAGGGAACAGGGTAAGGTTTGGTGGGCGTTGGAGGCAAGCAAAGGCGCGAATTGGTATTTGCAGGCCTCTATCACTGAAGGGATTGCCCTTAAATCATCGCTTAAATTGTCGATGCTGTCAAATTCCATCAGCTTGAAGAGCTTGATTAGGAAGGGCATCCCTCCTGTCCTCCGGCCTAAGGTGTGGTTTTCGTTATCCGGGGCAGCTAAGAAGAAGTCCACGGCGCCGGAGAGCTACTATAATGATTTGACAAAGGCGGTCGAGGGGAAAGTCACTCCTGCAACAAGGCAGATTGATCATGTGAGTTTCTTGGAGGCTTAGATTCCTTCAAAGTCTATATTTTATAGCATAAATGGGGTTATTGAAGTATTATTGCATATTATAGGATTTTGTTCTATCACTGACTTGCATCATCTCAAGTAATAGGTTAGTTTTGTTTGGAATTTGTGTCTAGGAAAGATCCACGTGCTGCTTTTAGTTATTACAGATTGCTAAAATGAAGTATTTAGATTTCTATGATGGATTTGCTTGAAGGGATGATCTTCTCCTAATAGCCATATATCAATATTTTACAGTGCTACGCATTCAGATAATGATGTTTTAGCATTTTTTTCTATCAAATTGTTAGTATTTAGTAATATTACCCGCAGATCATGTTTGAATTGCGTGCAGTCTCTTTAACCAATTCTAATGCAGGATTTGCCTCGAACATTTCCTGGGCACTCGTGGCTGGACACTACTGAAGGTCATGCTGCTTTAAGACGAGTTCTTGTAGGTTATTCCTTCCGTGACTCTGATGTTGGGTATTGCCAGGTGGGTATGTTCTACATCTTTTCAGATATGCTGGCTAAATATGATTTCTTAGTTAGGAAGTTTCTAGATTATCTTAAATAGATGTTATGGCGGCTACAACTTTTCATTTTCTGCCGCTCGTCCATTTTAAGGTCCATAACACAAGTTCTTATAGTATGACTTAGAGTGGTTGATTTCACTTCAGATCTTCTATAAAGATAAAATTCAATTTCTTCAATTTTAAACATAATTTACATGAGGAAACCCGAGAGGTAGAATCCAATCTTTGAAGTCTTTGCTTGAGGTTAGAAAATTAGCGATGCCATTTAGCTGTTGGAGTACGGGCATTAGGAGATTAGGACCAAGGACATGGCATGAGATTAAGGAAATGCTCTGTTGGCTAAATGGTTAAAGCGCACAACTCATAGTTGCAAATTTGTAGGCTCAATCCCTACTGGATGCATGCCAATGGGACCCTCCAATAAATCTATTGAAATTTGCTTTGAGTCAATGTAATCTCATCATCCATACGTAACAAATTGGCGTGATATATTCAAATCATAAACAAATATACCAGAAGAACTAGCATTCTTATTGAGATTAGAACTCATAGGGAAGAAAATATATGGATGGAATCAAATATGTAGTATTTACGAACAAAAAGGTATTCGGTTATTAGGAAAAAGTCAATATATAGGATCAACCAAAACATAAATAAAGCATTGGGTCGAACTCTTCTTTGATGTCAAGACGGTCAATTTATGATGTGAATTGAGATATCCAATAATTCATCCTTACAGTGGCTTTTGGTGTTTGTTTCCAGATTGGATATAATTCCGCTGCCTAAATTATTGAATCATTATTGTATAGGGCTTAAATTATGTTGCAGCGCTGCTGTTGCTCGTTATGAAAACAGAGGAAGATACTTTCTGGATGCTTGCTGTCCTTTTAGAAAATGTCTTGGTTAATGACTGCTACACAAATAACTTATCAGGATGCCATGTTGAACAAAGGGTGTTCAAAGATTTACTAGCTAAAAACTGCCCAAGGTACTTTCTTAATAATGACTTAGCTAATGTGTTGGTAATTCTTTAATGAACTATTTCATTGATTTGAACAAAGGACAATGCAGAATATATACTCACTTAGAAGCATTAGAATTTGACGTCTCTCTCGTTGCCACTGAGTGGTTTCTCTGTCTCTTCTCCAAGAGCTTGCCTTCAGAGGTTAGAATAATACTTTCTCTCTCTCGCTCGCTCCCTCCCTCACTCTCTCTCGCTCTCTCTCTCTAGGTATAACTTTGTAGTTTTTGGGAATGAAATTCTTTGGGTATCTTTCTCAGACAACGTTGCGAGTATGGGATGTCCTTTTCTACGAGGGAGCAAAGGCTCTATTTCATGTGGCTCTGGCTATCTTTAAGGTGACTGTTTTAACTTGTTTTCCTGTACTCTGGAATATCAGATTGTTTGATAAGTTATATTTAAGTAGCGATTTGTGTATTGCAGATGAAGGAAGAATTGCTACTTGTAACCCATCACATTGGTGATGTAATTGATATTTTACAGAAAACAACACACAATCTCTTTGATCCAGACGAGTTATTGACGGTACTGCTCGTTCTTTGTCCTTTCTCCTTTCTTATCTACAAGCGTTTCATTAAGGGAAATAGAAAACATCAATCTACCCATGAGGTCTGAAAGAATGTTTTCAAATGAAAAGTTGATTTTTTTCTATTAGACAAAATATTAAGGATCTTCTTTGTTAAAGCTTAAATTTCATATGTATGTTACCAATAAATACACGAAGTCCTACTGCTGCTCTTTTTTGAAAGCATTTGACTTGTGCTTTAGAAATTGCAGCTTGGATCGTTAGTCAAATTCTTCTCTTAAAACTTAGAAAGAAACTGTCTTTAATCGTTGAATAATGTCGTGTTGAATTCTGCAGGTGGCGTTCGATAAAATCAGTTTTGTGACAACCAATAGTATATCGAAGCAGAGGAAAAAGCAGGAACCAGCGGTTATGGCTGAGCTTGATCAGAGAGTGAAGAGGCTAAATTCCATCAAGCTGGATGATGACAAATAACAGTTGTGGATAGTTGAGTTGATTGAACTGTATTTACTATGTGATAGATTCTTGTAGTGATCTGTTATTCCCATTGGAGAATATACAACTTAACATGGCAAAAGAGGGACGGGTAAAAGGAGAGCACTGGTTTTTTGTGTTGATGCCTGTGATAAAAGAGTTGTAAATACTGAACATGGGTTGTTAAATATACTGAAATTGGGGGGGTATTATTGGATTTTCTCTGCCCTGCTATTGTTTTTTCTTTTTTCAGTTTGATTCTGTGAAAGCGCATGTATACGGGTTGTAAGAGACTCCACATAGCCTCCTAAGAACCATTCTGGGACTTCTTCATGCACAATTCAATAGCATGACAGATTATTCAACTGCTTTATCAATGGATGAGCAAAGGTTAACTCAAATGTCAATTTGCACCAGTTTTACTGACTTTCCAGACCTCAAATTTCTAAAAGGCACCACTTTTCATGCATGATGGATCAAATCTGACAAACAGAACTTAGAAAATCTATATATCAGAATGGTGAAGCCATGAATCTCGTTAAGAAAGAAATTGATGGGATCCACCAATAGGATTATTCTGTTCTATCTATAAAAGGGCATGTCTCTCTCCAATCCAACCTCCAAAAAGGCAAATACCCACAAGCCATTTTGCATTCTGAAATCCAATTCCAAGCCATTCGGTAGATAAACCCACACCCAGAAATCTTCTGAAGAAATAGAAAATGCCCACTTTCTTAAACCTCGTTAAAACCTTGAATTATCTTCTCAACCAGAATGTCTTCAACTCCCCATTTCTCCGAGTCTGAGAGCACATTCCAAACAGTGAAACATACCCAATGCCCCAAAAGCGCCATGCTTGGACACTTGACACTGATCTGGATGGAATCGACCTCGATCCATCTGATTTTGGCTCCTCCATTCCCCTCAAGAAGGTTCCAAATGGCGATGTCTTCGAAGCGTCTCGTGCCGGCGATGTTGAGCGTCTTCGCTACCTTCTAGAGTCCGGTGTGAATGTCAACGCGCGCGACCAATGGGACTCCGTTGCTCTCTACTACGCCTGCTTGGCTGGACATCTTGATGCCGCTCGAATGTTGCTGGAGAGCGGCGCCATATGTTCGGAGCACACCTTCGATGGTGATCGGTGCCACTACGCTGCGCTCAATTTGAAGGCGCGAAAGCTTTTAAAGGCGTTTGAGGCCAGGCCTCCGCCATTGCGGCCTTTACAAGCAGCGTTGCGTGAGACTTTCTTGGGTTGTGGGGCAAACAGGGCCTATTTGGAGCAGGCGGATAGCCAATTCCAAATTTCAGGTACGTGGGTATAAGAACTTTATATTTTTACCAAAGTGTTCACTGGTAGACTTGTATACAACAATTGAAGGCATAAAACTTAAGGTTACTTCCTGTTTATACTTGCCAGTGATTTCAGAGAGACGAATTGGTTTTTTCTTCTTCTTTGTGATTTGATTATATTACTATTACGTAGGTTCTTCATCCAGTTGGGGATCAAACTCCAACTGCTTTCCGCCAGATGTAGTATTTTTTGTGCAAGGGAGGCCTATTGAAGCTCACAGAGTCATTTTAAGTGCTCGGTCCCCGTTTTTCAAGGCAAAGTTTGAAGGCGTTTGGAAAGAGCGCAAGGAAGTAAGATTTTCCAAGGAAAAGTTGTCATACCCAGCTCTGTACAGCTTAATTCATTTCTTTTATTCAGACAGACTGGAGATTGCAGTTGATGATATGGAAGACCTTGTTAGAATATCCAAAGTATGCAAATGTGAATCATTACAAAGGATTATCGAGAAAGAACTTGTTCACCAAAAGTATGCAGAGTATAAATCATTGAGAGATGCAGATAACTCACAGAAACGCTTCATCTTACAAGGCGTGTCCCTTCCTGAAGAGGACCGTCTTCCTGCTGCACTTCACCGGATCCTTCAAATTTCTCTGGCTAATCCGGCTGGGGAAGGTAAAGTAGACGATGACGTGGAAGAATTGTCATTGTCGCTAAATGTTGGCAAAATGGAGGTCAATGATTACATGGATAATGATCTTGCTGACGTTTGTGTACGAGTTGATAAAAAGATTTTCCGTTCCCACCAAGTGGTTTTAGCATCAAGATCAGAATACTTCAAAGCCAGATTATTTCGGTTGAAGGATTTTGATGAAGGAAAAGACGGTCCGCTTTCGGTCAATACTCTTCCCTATCTTGAGGAGCATGATTTAAGTACAGAAGTATTTGAGAAGATGATTGAATATATGTAAGTGTATTCTCATTTCTCTTGAGGGATTGACGATGTGAGGATGAGAGAGGGATGTGTATGTGTTTTCATCACTAAGCTGTTAACGTAGAATAAATTCGTGACTGGTCAAGTAATAGACCAAGTTTCATCTGATTAAGTGATGCGTTGATTCTAGAATTACTCAATATTGCATATGGTATATAGTTTTTGCAAGTTCAATACATAGCATTATCTGTCTCCGTGCTTGGTTGGTTTAGGTACACTGATGGTTTGGAGGATATAGATCCTGATCAGGTATCTTATGCCCCACGCCAAACGCTTCTTTTTCTCTTCCCTTATTGACGGTTTCTAATGTTGATTGATCATAGAGCAGGCTGAGGAAATGTTTGATGCTGCTTCTAGATACCTTTTGTTTCCTCTAAAGCGTGCTGTGGCAGATGCACTGCTGCCTCACCTGGAAATGGTTTCCCCTGCTGAACTCTGCCATTGGTTGATATTATCCGACATGTACATCTCTCTCTCTCTCTCTCTCTCTCTCTCTCTCTCTCTCTCTCTCTCTCTCTCTCGCTCTCCCCAAAGTTTAGTATTGCCCCACTCCTAGTAATTGAAGAAATTGTATTCTTATGGTGATTTACTGTTATGCCTCTCTCGGCCACGGATTTCGTTATTCACTTGCATAAAATGGAAGAAAAATGCTAGATGCAGAGGCCCATGATAGATCAATATGAACAATAGAAGCTGTCCCATAGTAAAACCAGTTATTGCTGATACTTTATTCTCGGCTCCTATCCCCCGGGCTCAGAGAAGGAAGAGATAAGAGGGCCTCTAGAGGAAGGATGTATTTTAGTCAGTCTGAGCGGCTAGTTCAGCTTTATATGTAATTAGGCGCATGCGGAATAATAGTTTGGACTTATGTCGTGGTTTCGTTGGTGATACTAGGTATGGTGTTTTGAAGATACGAGAATATTGTCTGGACACAATCGCTTGTAATTTCGAGACATTCGCTGACACTCAAGAATTCCGAGAAATGCTACTGACACTCCCTCCCCCATCCGGCGATTCTTCACTCCGCACGACCATTCCGAGTGCACCAGGAGCTGTACTGAACACAGATCAAGCTAACCTCCTTGATGATTTGAGAGAAAAATGGCGAGAAGCTGAGGCAGCAGAGCTTGACAAGAGAGATGAGAGTGCTTTACTCTTTGACAAACGCCTTGAGATGCCTTGAGATGCTAATGCTTGTTGCAGAACAAGAAAAATCATCTGAACTTGCTTCTGCATCTACCCTCATGCCCACACAGGAATAGAAGAACTTGTATTCCCAAATATAATCAGTATATGTCTTCTTGTTATAATAAAAGTATAACCACATTTGGTTTGCAGTATAATATCTAAGGTTGACATTGCAACCAGGTTTTAATTTCGGACCATATCGTATATTTTAAAAACTTAACAGTACATATAAGAAAACTTAAGGGTCCAAATCTAATTAATGCCAAGCAACGACTAATTCTTTATTTAAATTAATCCAACATACAATATTCTAATTGCATGTTACAATAAGATGAATTGCTTAGTGATCAGGTCCTTACATCTATTATTTTAAGTCATAAGTTTGAATCATAATATTTAATTGATAGATTTCACTAAAAGAAAGTGTAGGCCACCAACGATTATATCCTAATATCTCTACACTGTCTTCCCATTTTTGTTGATTAAGTTATAAGTTTAAAGTCCAAGTCGCTGTATCATTTTTGTTGATTGCAGCTTATTGCAGCAAAATACAGCTTATTGCATATGACCTTGAGAGCAACACTTCACACTTGTACCAAATATACCTTTTAGTTTATGCATGGATGTTTTACCAAGAAAATTAAAATCGTGTAAATAAATGTAATTACTTCTATAAATAAAAAATTATATGAGATTAAAAAGTAATATCATGAAAAATAATGAGAAAAATATTAAAAAAATAATAAGAACATCTTTCATACCTCACCGATCTCTTTTTTATTAGCCTCGCATATTCGGAGCATAGCTCTTCGACTAATCTCGAAGGTGCACAGACACTTGACAATGGGTTTCTTGCAAGTGCAACTCGATTAATTCAGGAGATAAATTCACAGCCTGATGACCACGAAATTGCAGTGGCACAATTTGAATCTGTGACCTGAGAGAGTAAACATCCAAACCCACGATAACCAGTTGCGCTACATCCTCGTAGTTTACCTCAACAATCTTTGTTTCCTTCCAGTTCTCTTTTATTTTCTTTCTTAGTTTCTCATATAAAAAAAATTATGTACACATCGTGACCATGTTTAGATCTTTGAAAAAATGACGGAAAGTAAGTAGAATGAAAGTAAGAGCGAAGAAAACTATTAAAATAGCAAAACCCATTCAAAAACGATTTTTTTACATATATATATATAATTGTTGCGGAGAGAAGCATTTTTAGACAAAGTTATCCTCACTACTTTGTTGAATTCACGAATTATCCTTCATATTTATTAAAGATTTTTTTTATCATAAATACTAAAGTGAAACATTAATAATTTTAAATTTATAATACTTGTTTTTAATTTTTTGGAGCACATGTACCCGTTATGTTTCATAATTTTTAAATTACCCTCAACCTTAGAAGTAAATTCTTTTAATGAAACAATATGATTATTAATCAATTTTACTTGGATGAAAAACTTATTAATCATTACGCTCAATTTTACTTAGATTTTTATATCATGTATACTTCCTCCATGCATATAAATTTTAAGAAGTTACATTAATTATATATCTATGTTATGTTTTTCCACGAGCTTCATTAGGTAAATGAGTTTGAAACTTCATTCAGTAAATATGATAAATGAGTTTGTAACTTAGAGAAGACCATCTTATAATATTCTTTCTATGTACCTTGCATTGATAAATGAGTTAGTGCTCTGTATGTTATGTTTAACTAGTATTCCAAAAGACTCGAACTATATATTACATTCCCTATCATTTTCCTATTAATTCCAAAGATCCAAACATAGCCTCAAACTCATTTCAAGAACAATATAGAAAGCCATGCTTCATATCTAAAAAAAATCATTGCTTCCCTGTTTGCTCTGCTGTTACATTATTCATAAAAATAAATAATTGAATATAATTTTCATTAAAAGAATATATACCTATGAAGTAAGAACAAAGAACTAAGCAGAAAGAGGAAAATATACAACACCTCTCTCTGTTGTTTGAGAAGTTTAGAGCACATAAAACTAAGCACTCTTCTCTCAGTATAATGAATAAAATAGTTGCATTACCTAACTGCAACCAAATATAAAGCTAAAATACCATTAACTTCCATTATTGGGTCATTCTCTATCAGTACTTTCTTTCTCTTCAACACTTGCTAACTGTTCCTCACTTTCAACTTGTTGAGATGGAGTAGAGTCCGAACCATCATCGTCATCTATTGACAAATTAGAGACTTCACCAGACAAAGATGTCGCATTCTCACCACCGGTAGAAGCTACAGGTGATGCATCTGGTGTGTTTGATTCGGCAGGGGTAGAAGACTCTGATTCACCTGCTGGTTGTTGCTGAAGGCTCCAGTACATTATGCTTGCAGTCAGTATTAGGATCATCTTTTGGTTTACCTGTTTCCATCAGAATAATACCAACTCATGTGTGAATACAAGGAAGAGATGTTTGGAAAGAAGAAACTCTCATATTTTTGTGGGGAAATGTAGTCCTCTGCTAGAAGTATTTGAGCTGCTGCAGTAGTTAATACTGTTAAAAGATAGATTTTGATACAGGTCTAATGTGCAGAGTTCTGAGAAACATAGGTTGCAAGAATCATGGGGATTTTCCCACTGTTTTTTTATAGGAGAAAGTGCTTGCGGGCAGTTGGGGTATGCCCTATGCCCCTTGTAAATCTGTACCCTTTCGGTTTTGATACACTTTAATTACCGGAAAAGAAAATACAAGGACAAGAATATTTGCAGAACTTCACAGTTTGACTGGCAAAATAGGGGAATCGAATTATGGTTTCATATGTTAATTAAAGAATCTAGATATAATAAACTTACTTCCATGATGTCTTCCGGTAATAAGAAAATGGAGCAACCGAGCTTACGGGCAACACTGATTATATACGTCGCATTCAACTTTTTATCTTCCTCTGCAGGTTTAACAATGATTAAGTTGGAAAACCCGCGAAATGGAAGTAATACACTGACATTATATGAGACTTGTATTGCTTCATACAAAAATTCTTGGTAAAGCAGAAGCTTCATTTACAATAAATAATGTTTTATGATGCAGATAACAGAAGACACACCAGTTTCTCCTTTTGTAACGACACTCCAATTTACTACCCGTGGCTCCACAGCACTAAGAAGATCAAGGAAGAAAATTCCACTCGAGAGGTTCTTATCCTGAAAGTGAATGTTAAATTAGCCACCGAAACTATCAAGCAACTATTACGGTCAGATTGAAGAGAAGGTCGTTTTTCACTTAGTTTACCTTGAAGCTATCCATTTGGGAGGTTCTACCTGCCTTTTTCACTTTGTTGTTTGCCCACTTCAGAATGTCAGCATCTGTAATCTCTTTGCCTTCTTTACCTTGGGAATGCGATCGCAAGTTTTTGAGGAGTTGAAGCATTGTACACCTCATTAGCTGCCACAAAAATGCTGCCTCGATGGACATGGGAGAAATTAAGGAGTTTAGTTATTATATAACAAAAAAATGCTGAACCAACCAAAACTGTTTCTCATGAAAAAAAAGTACAAAAGCTTAAAAATACTATGCAAGACTTTAGGGTTACATGGGGGGAACAACAAATTACTTTTACAACTCAAACAAATTCATTTTTCCCGGGGCTTCAATATGCCGATGATGAATGACTTGTGATTCAAAACTCACTTGGGAAAAATGAAAAGTTTTTAAGTAAGCAACTTGAACAGAAACGCGTGCATGGGGGATCAGGGTTCTCTTTTGTTCAGCGGCCCAGATCAGCTTCAAAATCTTTAAAAAATACTTTCCATTTTTTCATTGATTACGTTTCAAGCCAATCTGGCCATTGATTTTTTCTTCAATGGCCCAGATCAGGCTAGCATCACCTGACCTCTTGTTAACAGGAGGTGATCTAAATCCTACATGGGGTCGAGGGAGAGGGGGAGAGAGAACGAGGCATAAAAAATATCAGTTTTGCATGATCTTAAGACAACTTCATAAATCACATTTTAAACGAATTACAATAAATCATTTCATAATGTCGTCATGACACAGTGTGAAGGTGCCAATCGTTGAAATGCGCAACTTCAAACTTCCCAATCCCTCAGGCCTCACAACCAGAACCATAAAGACGCCTAAGCTGCACCTGATGAATGCAAATCTACGTACAAAAGGCATTAATGTATTTTATAAAGCTTCCTAATTAAATCAAACTGCAAAATGACTGCCTTTTAATGCAGCTAATTGTGATAGACTGATAGGCGGTAGCCATTAACTTATAGTGGCAATTCATCTTAATTTTAAGAGTCCTGTCCTGATATCTCCATAATCATTAACCTACATTTATCACCATGAACAGATTTGGACTCAAATATCAGCATCAGCAATCTAGGTGATGAATCACTAAAATTGATAAATAAAGGAGATTCAGAAAAAAAATTACCTAGTATTAGCTTCTTATTTCCTTGCACAATATCATTCCCAGCCACATTCACAAGCGAAAATTTTAGTTGCTTCCCAATCTTTATAACTTGGTTGCAATTCTCAACCTTTCTAAACGGCATCTTTATCGGAGGCTTTGTTGCCTGTTTCCAGTTTACTGATCCTGGAGATATTTTGTCAAGAACTTCTAAAAGAACCCATCTGCACACAAAGACAAGAGTCAAAATCCATCAACCTCAATTGGGTAAATGAAAGGCTCAACATCATTGAAATAAGAACAAAAACACTACCCGTTTCTAACATCCTCAAAAACATTATTGACATATGTGGCAGTTCCAAGGCTGTTGATCCACAGCCGAAAGCATCTCTCTTCCCGAGATGTTTGTGCATCGTCTGTCATCATTTCTGCAAATGACATCTTCTCACTGTCGACAGACAAGCCATTCCTGCATAACAAACTCGTATTAGTTGAGATTTCTTTTAAGAATTTCACACTTGCCAGCTTACTCTTCAACTAAAGCCCCACTTGCATTGGTTAAGCTGATCATTGATTCATGGTATAACTATTTCAAAATTTTCATCTTTTGGACATACCATACTTGAGTGTAACCATTAGACACGCATGGACAAAAGTAAAGACCATTTATTCATAGTAAAGGACTATCTGATGCTCCATAAAAGATAAAACATTTTTACCGTTGCAATCTCTTTCTAGCTACTCATAACACAAAATAGAACAAATAAAAAGAATAAACAATGATCATTTCTCACTTGCGTTGATAACATCCATAAACAATAACCATTTCTTCTAACCTGTGCTGGAATATTTGAGCGACAAATGCAAGATTAAGATTAGGTGAGCCCTCAACAATGTCCTTAGGAGTAAGGTATCTTTTGCAATCCAATTTCTCTGCAAGCTCAAGAACCATATTTGCTCTTTCTGCAGGATCCTTCACATCCAACGTAGCTGGACCTGAGTGTTCCGGTGCGAGAGCATTAAGCAGGTAAGCATATGCCTCTCCATCCTGTTAAATGCAGAAGATTTTGTGACTTCAACAGATAATATAAAAAAAAAGCTCCTAAATAATGATGCAGTGGACTCGAAACATTCAGCATGAAACTCCATATTCCTCGATTTCAAACATCAGATGAAAAGTTTTACTTACCTTCACATCAGACGAAAAGTTTGTAACTTGTTTCTCGTAGCCGGCTTTCTTTAGATGAAAGTTCATCCATTTGAGTAAGACCTTTTCAGGTGGCAAGCCCAAGAGCTCCTCCACATCCTGCAAAAATTATATAAAATAATGAGAAAAATATAATCCTCAATGAACATATAGCAGAAGAAATATAATCAAGGTTATGACACCTTGCTGTCATCCACCAATTCCACAAGTTGCGGAGTTTTCTTCAGATTGAGATCAGCCAACAGTTGAATCTAATCCAAACATATCAACCAGTAATATAAATTCTTTATAAACAAACTATTCGTGTATGATTAAGCGGATAAAACAAGAAAAGAAGCTCAGAAGATGCGTACCTTAATTATTTGAGAAATTAAGCCAAGTAATAGATGGGGCTGCAGAACAGAAAAAAAAATGCAAAAAATGATCAACTTTGAGAAAAATGTAAAACCATAGACGCAAACATAATACCAGTATGTAGCAAGGAATGTGCTTTAACTTACTCTAGCTTCAACCAAATCTTGTGTACCGATATTAACCACTGTGCAGCCAATAGCCTTTGCAGAGTTAAGGCAAAGAGTATGATTCTCATTCCTCTCCCATGGATTAAGGACCCTTTTAGTATTAATAGCTCGCTCATCTATTGTTCCTGGAACAGCTATATTGATAAGCTTACTGCACAAAATCAATCAAAAGCATCACTACTAACTCATATAGAAAGACTCAGTCTTTTCAATTTACCGAACAAAAAATCTAGATTATTTTTAAGCAGTTCGGTACATCTACCAGAGAAGAACTCCATCTTTCACAAGATCAAACAAAGCATTTGTAGATGGATCTAAAGGAAGACATTTCTTGAGAAACGGATCTTCTGCCAGATAGCTGTTTATGTGAGCAACATAAGATGCCTTCTCAGATTCATTAATCGCGTGGTGAAAAGTAGTTGTTGCTGCCTTGAGGAATGAAGATGAAGTTTTCGCGCCACCTGATTTGGCTGTTGCTCGTGCTTGTAAATTTAAAAACGCCTGCCAGTTAACAAACATTATAAACTCAATCCATTGCAGAATATTATGTGAACCTCATTATTCCCTTTAACAATATCCTAAAAATTTGACACAATGTTGAAATAAAATCAATACTAGGAAGAAGCATGGCATATTTTTTCTTAAAAAAACGCACCCGAAGAAATGATTCAAAATCGATTTCTTCGCTGGTATCTTGATTAGAATCTGACAATATAGTCTTAATCTCATCCTCAGTGAACATTTCGCTGAAAGCTTTCAACTTCGCAAAAACCGGAGGCAAATCTCCTACTGTAACACGACCCGATTGATTCCTTATTGAAAGAAACTGTCAGCAATGGAACACAATAAACATGTCAGCACAAAGTTGGCAATTGACCCAAAAAAATACAGAACAAATCATCCCGTTATATTGGAACTGAAAAATACATTGGTATGAGCAGAGAAAATCCTTACTCTGGATTTGAGGGTGCGAAGCTCGACTTGAGTGAATTGGCTCTGAAGCCATGGATCAGAAACAAGGACGCCCACGAAACTAGACATATACACCTTTGTTTGAGCAAAATCTCCCAACGCAAAAAATAACACTGACAGTTTTCCACAGAAAATAATCACGTATTACAAAAGAGAGCAGTATATTTATGCACGACAATTTTAACAGGATATGTAATAAAAAAAACAGCCAAAAGCAGACAAACCCAGATCCATATAAATGAAATGAACGTAAACCCAATTGAAAAATCGTAGTTGCTGCATAAATGAAGCGCATGCATATCCAAACATGAATTTTTTTGGTAATTGATTGATCCAACAGCGTCTAATAAAAAATCGAACTAATAAAACTAAACCCACTTAACAACATGAGAATATGGGCACGGAAATGGAGAGGGCGTACCTCAAAAAAGCTAAGAAAATGGAGCTTAGATAGAATTGAAGGGCTTCCTCATAGATTTTGGCGCAAATTCAAGCTTTTTCTGAGAGAGAGAGAGAGAGAGAGAGAGAGAGAGAGAGAGAGAGAGAGAGAGGAATGGAAAAGGTTGAGGGATATGAGAAAAAAGCGTGTCACGTTGGAGGATCCCGCGAAGTCCCAGGGAAGAGGAGAGCCGAAGCCAAAATAGGTAGAGACAGAGGAAGGTCTTGTCGTGTCTTTTAACGCTGTTGAGCGATTTCTCACAAATTTATATATTTCCCCAATCTTCCCTTGTTTTTTAAGAAAGAATTTTCCCAAAGTCTCTTCACTTCCATTAGAATGAAATCTTTGATTAATAAATACCAATAATCATATGGTTCATTTGCTTGGCTCCTTTGTTATGATTGTGACACATCATGTTCTCGGTTTACTATATATTTATTATTCATCTTTCTTTCTTTTTCAATCAAATTACAGAAAGAATTTCGTAAGCCATTATACAAATTCAATTTTGGCTTACGTGAATTGAAAGTTTTACTTCAATTAAAAGCTTTATTTTCTCGAATTATGATAAAATCAATAATTTCTTTTTTGTTTTATGTAAGAAAATGACTGAGAATATGATGCATGTGTCTTGATAAAATTAATCGAGATACGTGAAAGTTGAGGATCCATTCATCAATAAAAAACATTAAAAACAAATATAAGTTTCAGTGCTATTAATGAAACATATGTTGAAAATGGGATCGTGATCTCCTTTGGAGGAGTGTGTTATGGGGTCGTGATCTCCTTTGCAAAGGTATTCGGTGGAAGGTTGATAATGGGCATAGTATTCGATTTTCTCATACCTTTGGCTACAGCAGGCTACCTCTTTTAAATCTATCTCTAGAGATTTGGCCACCCCTAACCTTACAGTGCCCGATTTGACGTCATTCGGGAGATACAAAGAAGCCCTCCTCAGACATCTAGGGCCTCATGACTCGGTTTGTGCCATTTCCATCCCGCTTCTGAGAACTTGGGGCATTATTCGGTCAGTAGTGGTTACTGTCTTGGTTTGGCCTCTAACAAGTCATGTAGTTCCTCAAGTCTTTTCGAGTGTGGAGTGTGTTAAGCAATTGGAGTAGTTTTAGTTGGTTTTCTTTTTTTAGGGTAGTTTAGTCTTTTACTTCTTTACAGTTGTTGTTCACATTTCCTTTTTATCTCTGTACTTTGGTTTTGTTTGGTTCATGAGCATTCTACACTCTTATTCTTTCTCTCTTCTTCGTGCTATCTTCTTCTTTCTCTCTTCTTGACCTAGTCTCTTCCAGCTTTCCTGTTTCTCTTCAAAGTGGTGGTGGAAGAGGCTTTGGAACCTTTATCTCCCAAACAAAGTCAAAATCTTCATGTGCAAAGCCTCCTTGGACATTCTCCCCACGGGTTTTAATTTGTTTCACAAGAAAGTTTATCCGGTCGAGTGGTGCAAAATCTGTGGAAGGTTGGATTCAACTATTCATAGTCTTCTCCTTTGCCCCTTATTAGCCCTGTTTGGAATAAAGAGGATTGATCTGGATCTTATGGAGGTTTACCTCAAGGGGCTTTGACTCCCCTTCTCCGAGCAGGTTTGTGCTTCTCTGTTGGAGTATTTGGTTCTTTAGGAACTCGATTCTGCAGTGTAGTAAGCCTCGGGTATGACTGAATATCTCTTTGTGGGTGGATAACTTCTTGGTAAAGCTTTAGAAAGCTAAGGTGTTGGGCTCTCACGATCCCGTCCCGCGGTCTGTTATTCCGGTTTGCTGGTCAAAGTTCTCCCCAGGTTGTCTCAAGCTTTATGTTTATGGGGCGGTCTCTCCTCAGAACCGGTCAGCTGCTGGTGGGATTGTTAAAGACTTTTTGGGCAAATGCATTTGTTCTTTTTCTAAGAGTTTCGTTGGGCCTTTTCCCCCTTGGTTATTGTGGCGTTGAGCTTATTGGAGGGCCTTTAAATGGTTGTGGTCAGAGGTGTGGAGGTCAACTGGGTTGAATCGAATTCTCTTTGCCTAATCAACGCCATGACCGCTGATCCGGAGTCGTTGGTCATCACTGATATTAACCCTATTGTCTCTCGCTGCAAGTCCCTTTTAGCTGAGTTGAACTGCTCTAGATGGACTCACCTCCTCGCTCGGTATGGTTTGTTTGTGTTTGATTTCCTTGTTTGGCAGGACTGTATGCCTTCTGTTGTCTTGGATATCCTCATCAATGAGTCAAAAAGATTTTCGTAATCTGTGGATCGCTCGTGTAAATGTCGTAGTTCGAGACAATAAGGTATACTACAATTACAATATATTAATACACAATCTGTACAAGAGCTAGTTGCTTCTTAGTCGAAAATGTGTTAATTTTACCTTCAACATTTTAATAAAATATACGTCGAACAATTCTAGGCGTACCAAGTTTTAAATCAAATTTGAGTAACTAAGTAATGTGTCAATTATTCATAGGTGACTGTTATCACTCATTAAAATTATTTATCAAATCAACTTGTAAATATATGGACATTCAATAACTTAAGTCAATGTTAAAAGTAAGAGTACAACGACCAAGTTATAGACCAAGTTTTAATTGATCAAATGATATGTTGATCATTCATAGTCGATAGATTGGTGTATTATTAGTCATTAAAATGATTTATCATTTATAGATTAACTACTAAATTAATGATTGACACATCACTTAATTAATTAGAACTTAGTCTGAAAGTGATCATTGTAGAATTACTCTAAAACTAATACGATAAAAAATTCCATCGACCTCTGTAATTTAAACATGACCATTTAGATCTATCCGAGAGTTATTATGCAATTCGTTTTATTAATTTTTTAAAGAAAATTTTTAATCAACTCGAGATGCATTAGGGGTGTGCACAGGACGGGACGAAACGGTTTTCTAGCCTTTTTAAGTCCCCTCCCGATCGGGACGGGACAATTTTTTTAAGTCATGTCCCGTCCCGTGTTGAGGGGAAATCCTGAGCGGGACGGGACGGGTATTTTGGGTAAAAAATTGAAAGGTTAAAAATTAAAATTGGTTTAAAGTTCAAAAGATTAAAAGGTTAAAAATTAAAAAATTAAGAGTTAAATTAAAAATATTAAGGGTCAAATTTAAAAAATAAAAATATTAGGCTATTTGTCTCATCCCGTCCCGTCAAGAGTAAAAATCTCGTTCCATCCAGCTCGATTCGGGACAATTTTTTGAGAGGGGACGAATTTTTCAGGACGATTGCAAATCCTATTATGCATTCAATAAATTGATAATACACATATATTGAATCAGAGAATAAATCTTTTCGAGATCTTGCGGGAAGGGGTCAGGCAGGACGAAAATCTACGCCGAGCTAAAAGATAATTTACTGATTTGTTTTTTAGTTTCAATGTATTGTTTATATGGGTATTCCAATCTAGATACATTTTATATGATGTTAAAATCAATCATTTGTGTTGTATTTTATTTTAAATTATATGCGCTAAGTTATAAGTCATTAGACAAATTTCTTACATATATTATTTATGTTAGATCTAATATTATTATTATTTTTTTAGAGAACTAATATTATTATTTGAATAATTCTAAAATATTTCTTTAACGGAATGCTAAAATATCAAAATATTTGAAGTGTTATTTTTATAAAAATCCGAAATAGTCGCCAAAACAGAATATCGATAGATTTTTTCTTGCCTCTTGTTGTGGAAACGAAGGGACTCAGGGTCTTCTCCTGTTTGGGTGAATAGACGATACATTTAAATTTGGACTGTAATTTTACTTTAAACGATCTATATATGACATTAAAAGAATTAAGAAACATTTTTTCCATTTTCTGTGCAATTCATATCTCGACCATTGCATTTTCATTCAATGATCCATATCTGAACAGGAGGTGATCTGATTCCTGTTGTTTTAAGAATACACATGTAGCCTGAATTAAGGATTTGAGGACAGAAGAGCTACTGAGATTATGGTGCAGTAATATGTGTAGCTTTCATAATAAGAACTTTGAATTACACTGTATCAAAAGCAAAACACAGGTTTATTATAGAGAAAACTGTGTATAACATATCCCATACCTATAAATTACAGATCAAACAATCAATAATTAACAGAAAGAAACTCATGATATTCCCATACACAAATCCCAATAACATACATTAAAAAATGGCTAAGCATTGAACAAAATAATCACATAATCTCTTCAACTTTTTCACAACAAGAAGACCAGTCCACCTGAAACTGCCAAAATCAATTGACTCCATATACACCAGCTAATGATCCTGTGAGAAGAAGACCCAGATGGTGAAGATTTTGGAGAAGAATCACTATTACTCTCTGCAGATGGAGTATCGGCAGCTGGAGCAACATCAGGAGCCGGAGCCGGAGCCGGGGTCGGAGGTATATCAGTCCCGAAAATTGCCTCTGGGAGAAGAACTTTATCAACTTGGTAAACGGCAATAGGATCAGTTGAATGCACGCTGCTGCTCACTTTTGTGTTAGTCCAACCAGAACCGATGTGAACCGTCCCTGAAACATCCGTGAAATTCAAAGCATATTGTCCCCCAGCAAATGTTGGTATAGGACTCTGTTGGCTAAGGTTCTTGAAATCTGCTAGAGAGTAGTAATGTGGCAAGCCATGGAATAGGACAAGTGATTTGAGTTGGTCGTGAGTGAGATTGGATAGAGACGGGCTCTTAAGTGATGAAAAGGCGCTATCTTTCGGAACAAAGATGGTGATTCCTTCTTCTGTGTTGTTGGCTTGGTTTTGGAAGGTGTCAATGACTTTGGTGGACTCAAGGTAGCTGAGAAAGGTGTGGAATGGGCCAGCTACTGTGAGTAAATCAGTAAGGTTTACATAAACTGGGGCTGGGGCTGGTGCTGGTGCTGCGGTTGGGCTAAGTGAGGGAGGGCTCGCAGTTTGTGCATAGGCAGAAGAAGAATATAGCAGCAGTAATGTACTGCTAACCATGAAAATCCTGAAAGTCTCCATGTCCAAAGGTTCCTGCAGCAACCAAACAAAACCCATCAAGAATTGGGATCTTGTTTAGATAAAGCTAACTATGATACATATTTCAAATCCCGGTAGAAGATCAAAACCAAGTTTTGATTTAGTTCACCTAAGACATGTTTCTTCCTCAAAAAATCAGTTCACCAGAGCCAGATCTAACAAGCTTGCCAAAGGACTAAAACAAATGTGAAGGATATGCAGTAAAAAGTAAGGATATGCAGTAAAAAGTTAGAGGAAAATCCATAACTGCAGAGTAAAGTTACATTAGTAGATGAAAATGTAGTATGGGAATTAATTCAAACATGTAAGCTGCACAAAAATCCACTCGATCCTACGAAGATAAAGACTTTTTGAAGCTTTTAAAGTTTCTCAGTACACCCAAGTCAACAAATCTCAGTCAGACTTAGAAGTAGAACAAGTCCACTATGAATCAGCAGCCAATGCACATCGAGAAAATAAACAAAAGAGATCTAGATCAGCTCACTTGAAAGTAACAACACCCATTTAAAAAAGAACAAAAACACAAAAAAAAACCCCATTAACATAAAAATCACATTAAGAATACCAAAATCTTAAAATGGGAGCAAAGATGGAAACTTGAAGAAAAATCGTCATTAACCTGGCAAAAGAGGAACCCGGAGAGAAATGGTGGTGGCGGCGATGGCTTAGAAGATTCAAATGTGTTGAGAGTATATAAAGATGGATTTATTAGCAGGATAAAAGAAAATGGAATGGAGGTTATACCAGCTGGGGGTGAAGTGAAGAGATATAAAGCTAGAAAGAGTAGGTGTAATTGTAAATTACATAGAAAGCTATTTCTAGAATGGGAACTTGATTTTCCTTGAGCATAAATAAAGTAATACTTTATTTGAAGGTTTTTTCTCTTAAATTGTTGGCTATGTAGTATGTAGGGTGGGATTTCTTAATCATACTCCAACTAATAAAAGAATTTAATCTTTTATTCATCATAGACAATTAAAATATATTGGTCTTTGAGTACCTAGCCTTGCACTCTACCCCATCAATGAATTATCCTTGAATTTCTAGAGAAAATATCATTTTTTTTATTTTTTATAGTCCATTTTCGTTTTTAGTTTTGGTTTTGCTGCAATATCGTTTATTTACAATGAGAAAAATAAAAAGAAGAGAAATTGTGGTGGGAAGAACTTTCACGAGGAAAAAAAAAGATGAAATTAGTACATGGAATTTTTTTTTGTCAAAAGATAAATATATTAACCAAAAGAAATAAACAAACACAAGCTCCAATAGGCATACCCCAGGCAAAACACATAGGCAATCATCTCCCTAATCATAAAAATAATTTTTTTTTAGAAATAATAGGTATCTCCCTAATTTTTCAAAGGAAGACACAGTTATTACATTCAATTCAAATATGACATTGGGCTTTTTTTTAAAACTAAATGTGATATTTTTCATAAGAAAAAACTAAGTTACCCTTACACTACCCCTGATCTAGCAAACATTTTACGCTAGACATTAGTATAACATTCTGACGTTAATATTAACACTTATTAAACTAAAGTTTAACAAAATATTTTAACTAAATTTTATTCTGATCTAGTAGTCAATAAATTCAACAGGAAAATTTTAAATTAAAATTGCAACTTAATTCTTTCCTATAAAAAATAAAAACTTCATTTAAAAATTTTAGGGTTTTAATTTTATTTTTTTAAGAGGCTCCTTTTAAAATATTTTCTAAAAAGAAAAATAAAGGGAGATGTAAAATTTTGTTTCTTTGGTAAATAGATAACAAGAAAATGTCAAAATTAAAAAAAAAAAACAAAAAGTAAATATGGGTCAAAAGCATCTGTTGTCGGAGAAGGTGGAGCCCATTAGAGGTCCATTGCCAACTCAAGACTCCATCATTTTACAAACATGCGCACCCACTTCCGTTCTTCTTCGAGGCAAACGACACCGGTTTGTCACGTCTTTATTTAACCGACACATGAAGTTTCCCTCACCGACTCTGCCCTGTCGTTGTTTGGAATTTGGGAATCGTTTGCTGCCCAAACCAATCAAATTTGATACTAATTAATCTATTATTAACATGTGTTAGATACATTATGGTATGATCAACGTTTAGATTAACCTTGATATCGTTATCCAGTCGTTACCGTAAATTTTTTTGTATATATGAAAAGAAATGTATTTATCGTGAATATGAGTTAACCTCCTATCATCGTCAAATAGAAATATTATTGGAATAATATGCAATTTTATAAACTATAATAAAAAGAATTGAACAAATGAATCTTCAATCCTTGGTTAATAATGTTGATAAGAAAAATCTTTAGTATGACTTGAGGGAGTTTTGGTATGAAGCAATACGTGAAGTTAACAATCGTATTAGTACTTAAAATAATTACTCAATTGTATGTGCATTGTACATTGTTGAATAAATCAACAATGAATAATATGTACAAAATACAAATAAGACTGCACATAAAAGTGTTTGATTATCTTCTGACTTGTTATGTCAAACACTAAAAGTTCACTCTATTAAAAGTTGATGATGTTTTTTGTTAAATATTTTGTGTTGTTAGAGTTAATGACTTTTTAATTAATACCTCAATTTGACATGTTCCTAGATACTGTAATTTGATTGTTGATCATATTGTGAAACTTGTCTCTGCTTCGGTCTTTAGTGTATTTGGTTTGATATGATTCCTCTTAGTGTTTATATTGACTTTTGTTAATTAACTTTTTTATTGCTATTTTGTTGATGGATTTTATTCCCTCAAAAAGGTAAAAAATATTTTAACTATTAATTTCAATACTAAATTATTCACTTATAAAATTCTTTGATGTAATTCGATTTATTTAAATTAATTTATCTCTCAATTTTTTACAACTCATATTTTTATTAATTGAAATAATAAATGTGATTTTGGTAGCGAGAATATCATGAGACGTATCGATTTCAGAATTCTATATAATAGTAAGGACATGTGTCAAAAAATATTTTCTCCTCTTAGTCTCGTTTATATATATTATAGACTTAGAAAAGGTAAAAATAGACTTGAAGTATTAATTCCAATATTAGATTATTCACTTATCTAATTGTTTATAAAATTCGATCTACTTAAACTAATTTTTCTCTTAATTTTCACAACTAATATATTGTTAATAATTGACATGATAAATGTGATTTTAGTAGAGAGAATAGTAAAAGACTTATCAATTTGAAATTTCATGTAATAGTAAGGGTATTTTTGTCCAAAAATATTTCTCCCCTCTATGATCTATTTAGAAGTAGTAGTGATAGTTAGAATTAGTTAATTCTGCCTTGGAGAAATAAACATTTGATATGTTGAAGAAGATTTGAGAGGTTTTATATGTCAATATCTTTCGAGTCAATAAGTTGATGACATTAGGATTTTCTTATAATCAATTAGTCTATTTGCACATGATCCATGTATTCCTTTAATTTCTTTAACACAACTCCATTAAATAAATAAATGAGTGAGATTAGCTTTGAAGCAATTTTTTTTGGGATATTGAACTCATATATATGTCACCTTCACCAACCGTAACATATAGTTACAATTGGCTATCTCTCAATTGGTAACACAGTTATTCTCTATTCAAAAACTGATTTAATTTCACATCTTGTGTCATTTTATCATCAATAATTAAAAAAAGAAAGAAAATAACAACATATAGGTAGATATGCTCAATTTAATTATCATACTGAAGAACATGAGTCATTTTATCACATCTTTTGTTTTGACAACAAAAGATGTATTTTTTTATGTTCCAATTAGATTTAAGCGGTTCAAATATGTGTCAACAGTTCAAATCTGACCAACAGAATCCCTAAGAAGAGGGGATCTGTATCCAAAATGTACCTACTATTGACAGAGCAATTTTTTGTGAAAAAAGATAAATATTGAAACTAAAAGAGACACGCCATTTTAAGGGATTAAAACAACCAAAATATACTAACAACCTAAGGAACAAAGCCGAAAAGTAACGCAACCAGAGAAAAACAGCAAGCTCCGGACATAACAGAAACATGAGAAAGGAAGTTAGAGGCCTTAATTAAGAATTGTCTCTTCCTATCTTCTTCATCTTGTTTCTATCACTATTCTTCAGAGCTCTCCTTAGTGTGTGAAGTAGCCTCCAAAACCGAATCACTGAGATCATTCTCGAGAAAATCATCCAGGAATTCTCACGACTGTATCTCCTCTTGATCTTTTGGAACATGAGAATAGACTGTTAAGAAAAATGAAGGTTTTCATTTATTTATTTTATCTTACACAATACAATTTGAGAGAAATAAAATAGAGCCTGAGGAACAAAAAAGGAAAGAATAAATCACAGCCTATAGAATCTCCTAAATGATTCCTAATTATTTATAACAAAAAATAACAAAACTTCTATAATTAAGGTGTTGATTCTAGGCATCAAAGCACCGTTCTCGACACTCCCTCTCAAGCTGGTTCGAAAGTATTTTTCATTCTCAGCTTATTCACTCAATTTTCTTAAAGATTGAACTTGAAAATAATTTTGTGAAAATATATGCAACGGTGACTTGTTGAGACAAGCAAAGTGCATATCTGCCCACTGTCTATTTTTGATTTGATTGAGTGATTGTTTACTTCAAAAGCTTTAGTTCTATCATACTGAACTAGATTATGTGTAATGTTGATTGTTGCTTTGTCATCACAGTGCATCATCATGGGATTTTTAATTTCCATCTTTAATTCTATCATGTTGAACTGGATTATGTGCAATATGATTTTGAGCCATAATAGCTCACATGTACCGAGAGTCGTTGCTCTAAACATAGCTTATGTACTAGATCTAGCAACCACTAAATTTTTTTTCTTTTGCTTTTCTAGATGACTGAATTTTCTCGCACAAATATGCAATACCCTATTATTGATCTTCATCTGTAATAGATAATCTCCAGTCTGCATCTTTGTCAGCTTGAACTTTAAGATGTCCATTCTTGGAGAATAACAATCCATTTTTGGGGGTTGTCTTTAAGAATCTCAAAATTCTGTCTACCGCTTCCATATGGAACTCACAAGTTACATCCATGTACTGACTTACTATTCTCACTGCATAATCAATGTCTAATCTTGTGTGAGATAAGTAGATGAGTCTTCATACCAATCTTAGTATCTCTCTTTATCAACGGGAGTGCCTTCTGAACCTAATTGGTGGTTTGGTTCAAGTGTAGTACCAATGGGCTTACATCCAAGCATTTCTATTTCTTTCAGAAAATCGAATGTAAACTTTCTTTGAGATACAAAGAGTTCTTTCTTGGATCTAGCAAATTCAATGCCAAGAAAGTAACTTAGAGATCCCAAGTCTTTAACTTCTAATTCTTTTACAGTCAAACTTTGTAGTTTATGTATCTCCTCCAAATTATTCCATGTAATAATAATGTCATCTACATAGATAATGAGAGCAATTAACCTTCCATTAGATGAATGCTTAATAAAAAGTGTGTGATGTCCTTAACTCTGAGGGTGGCCAAATTTAAGGAGAGATTTGGTAAATCGCTCGAACCATGCTTTGGAAGATTGTTTCAATCCTTACAAAGCTTTTTCAAACATTTTTTTGGTTTGAAGTGTTTTCAAAACCATGAGGCATATCCATGTACACCTCTTCGTCTCAATTTTTATGTAAAAATACATTATTTACATCAAACTGTTATAAAGGCCAGTCTATATTTGTTGCTAGAGTCAAGAGGATTCTAATCGTAATCTTATTGGCTATTGGTGCAAATGTCTCCTGATAAACTAAATCATAGGTCTAAGTGTACCCCTTAGCCAACAGTCTAGCTTTATATCGTTTAATTGATGTGTCAGCTTTGTATTTAATGGTAAACACCAATTTAGAACCTATAATTTTCTTTTTTTCTCGAGGCAAGTTGAGAACTTTCCCAGTTTTATTCTTGTGTAGAGCTCTCATCTCTTCAAGGATAACATTCTCCCACTTGAGATCATTAAGAACCTTATGTACATACTTAGGGATATATTCATTAGATTACTGCGAGATAATTGAGCTATAACTTCCATTTAGTTTATGGAGTGAGATTAAATTTGAAATTGGGTGTTGAGTGCATGCCATAGTGCCTTTTCTAATAACAATGAAAATATCAAGATCGAAATTTACTTGTAAAGGAGAAGTGTGAAGTTCCAAAGTATCTGAGTTATGAGTGCAATGATTGATCTTGATTGAAAGAAAGTGGATCTTCAAGACTAGCTTTCTTCCTTCTTGGGTATATTATCAACTCATCAGCCTTTTCTAATGAGTAACATAGAGATGTTTGAGAATTTCTTATATTGGTAGCACCATTTTATTCTAAACTACCGCCATGATTTTTCTCTTCTGGAATGAAATTAAGGATATCATGTACGAGTAGAAGTAAAATGATCCAAGAATGATCTTCATTTTCATTTCTCTTCCTTTGAAGCTCAGAAGGGAAAATTATTATTGATCTTAAAAAAACTTACATCAATGGTTATAAATGTCCTATGAGATGGATGATGATACACTTATGTCTTTTATGTTATTATGGCCTAAGAAAATGTATGTGAATGCTATAGGATCAAATTTAGACTAATTGTTTTCTTATAGTGTGGCAAAAGACAGAATTTTAGTCAGCAATCTATTTATAAGATGAGCAGCAGTGAGAGTAGATTCTCCCTATATGTCCTATGGATATTTTAAAAATATTATTGCTCTAGTTATCTCAAGCATGTTGCTATTTTTCTCTTACTTTCTCATTTGTAAGAAAGTAAGTCCCAAGAATTTGATTAAAAAATTCTCCACCATTATCAGGTCGAAAAACTTGTAGTTTTTCCTGAAACTAAATTTGAATCATTATGTGGAAATTTTTAAAAACATTCAATACTTCTAATTTTTCATTAAGGAGATAAATCCATATAGCATGACTAAATCATCAATAAACGTGACAAGCTATTTAAAACTTGTGAGATATGAAATTCTAAATGAACCACAAACATCACTATAAATTAATGAGAAATGAATTAAATACCTCTTATCATGTGAAGGAAAAAAATATCTCATGACTTTTAGCAAGTCCACATTTAAATTAAGAAAAATCAATATTAAAACATAATGTTGGATATAATGTTTTTAAAGGCGCAAAACTAAGATGATCATGGCTTAAATGATATAACCATACTTCTTTTCTATTTTCTTTATCACTCTCACTAAGAAAGGCTTGAGCACATACTCCGTTGGCATCTAGATAATAGAGTCCATCTTTCTCCTTACCAAAATCAATCATATTTTCCATCTTTAGGTCTTGAAACACACAATAATAAGGAAAAACTGTTACTAAGCAGTGGATATATTGGTAATTTTACTAATGGAAAAACGATTGCAGGTAATGTAAAGAACATGTAATATGTGAGAAATAGATAAGGATGAAGTGACCAAATTTTTATTCGTACCATTAACAAGAGTGAAAGTACCTCAACCATTCTTAAGTTTCAAATTCAGTAGAATTATTGGTCATATGATCAGAAGCCCCTAAATCTATTTTTCAGGTATCAAAAGAAACTTTACAGGAGTTAACAGCTACATTGGAGTAACCCTGTTTGGGCAAAGGCATAAGATGTGGGAGTGGTGAACTATCCAATTCTTGTCTCATAATTTTGTACACGTTCTCGTTGCTCCTTTATGAATGAAACTTCCCCTAAAGTGGATGACAAGCTTACTTCAGATATTGAGGGAGTGCCTGCACAACTAGACTTGAAACATTAGCTATTATTTTTTTCATCATAGTTGTATTATACCTTTTATCCAAGTCTTCCTTTTTTTGAAGGAACTCAACTTCACATTCTTGAAGTTTGACTTCATATTCTCTATGACTAAGTTATTTTCATTCTCATACATGAATTTCAATTTTAACTTCTGTTTACCATAAGCTTCGATGAACATATCAATTTCCTTATGGATTTTGTTCATTTCAATTTGAAGTGGGTCTTGATAAAATGACAGAGACTCGTTATCCATCACAAAAAAAAAACTTTAACCAAACTAATATTACAAAAAAATAACTAACGGCCTAATAGAAATAGCACATGAGAACCACTAAACACACAATTATATAAACCAACTCAGATTTGTGAATAAGGCAAAACAGACTAACCTGAATCTCAAAGGGAGAGCAACGATAAACAGCACTAGGGCACATAAATCCGATCAACAAAGAGTTGTGGTAATGGCGAGGTAGGGCTAGTTGGGGTTATAAGGTGGTCAACGTTTTCTAAGTTGTGCGCGATTTCTGGGATAGTCGACATTTTATGAAGTGTTGGTGGTCGACGATTTCTGTGGGTTGTCTAATATGGGTTTCTTCGAGAGAGTGACTTTGAACTAGTGAGAATGTGGCTGTGTAACACAAACACCAAACCAGGGAATAAACAAGGTTGTAAAGGTACTTGTTCGAAAAAGAGGTAATGTTTCCGACAATGAAGCTAGAAGCAAGTGGAAAAATCTGGCAAAAAAAGATTGACAGCAGCGAAAAACATTGAGTAACATAATTTGTTGCTCTGATACATGTTGAGAAAAATGAAGGTTTCCATTTAGGGTTTTTGCCTAAACTAGACCTCTAAAAAACCCAAATTGCTAAAATACACCCTTAGACTAATTTTGGCTGAACTATACCCTTGGCCCACCATACACTAATTTATTTTCTCCATTCTTTCTCCCTCATACCAATCTTACAAATATCAAATCAAATATCAAATTATTCTTCCTCAACACTCAACCGCCAAACTCTTCCCCTTCATACCATTATCTCTCCTTCTACGTTAGTCATTTCTGCACCTTCTTCTTCAACGCCTTCTACGATAGTCTTCGTAGTTTCTTCTCTTCTTCATCCCGCTGTAAGAGAAGCTTTTATAAGAAATTTTTTTGGTTTTTTTTCCTTCCATTACTATATTTGAAAAGATCTTTTTCTAGGTTATTACAACAACATGCAGTACATTGTATGTTAAAAAAGATGCCTACAATGTCATCTTGAAGCTCTCCTTATAGACTATAAGATGGCTTCAAGACGGACTTGTATCCATCTTATAGTCTACATGGAGATGGCTTCAAGACGGACTTGTATCCATCTTATAGTCTACACGGAGATGGCTTCACGATCATCTTGTAGTTGATCATGTATATTTCATAATAATCTTGAAGCCATTTTGTACTGGATCGTGTATACTTTATGATAATCTTGAAGTCATCTTATAATTGATCGTGCATACTTCACGATAATCTTAAAACCATCTTATAATTGATCGTGTATACTTCACGATAATCTTGAAGCCATCTTGTACTTGATCGTGTATACTTCACGATAATCTTGAAGTCATCTCGTATTGGATCGTGTATACTTCATGATAATCTTGAAGTATCTTGTAACTGATCGTGTATACTTCATGATAATCTTAAAGTCTACTTGTACTTGATCGTGTATACTTCACGATAATCTTGAAGTTATCTTGTAGTTGATCGTGTATAGTTCAGATAATCTTGAAGCCACATTGAATCCATCTTGTAGACTTCAAGTTGGATACAAGATCATCTTGAATAATCTCTTATTTACTTCAAGATGGATTCAAGATGATCGTGTAGTCTTCTTGAAGCTTATAAGAAGTTTACACGATGACTTCATGGGTACCTTGTAGACTTCATGTAGCCTTCAAGAAGTCATCTCATGAGACTTCTTGAAGCCTTCAAGAAGACTTTATAATAACTTTATTGTCCTCATGTGGGTTGATAATGACTTCATGGGCATCTTGAAAGTTACCATATTATCTTTAATCCTTCAATATATTGCAAGTCCATATTTATTTAAACTTTAAAATTACTATAAGTGAATTTCTATATTTATATTTAAAATTACAAAAATTCATATCTCTATTCACGTGGTAGTGGGTTGGCCATTTTGGGCATTCAAGATCATATAGTATAAATCCATCTTCCTCTTCTACCTATACGTACATGATGATCTTGAAGTCGTCTTGTAGACTACAAGATGATTACGATGACATCTTGTACCAATCTTGTAGATTATAAAAAGGATTCAAGAACATCTTGTACCCGTCTTATTCACTACAAGAAGGTTTTAAGAACATCTTGTACCCATCTTTTAGACTACAAAATGGCTTCAACAACATCATATACCCGTCTTGTAAACTACAAGATGATTACAATGACATCTTGTACCCGCCTTGTAGATTACAAGATGATTACAATGACATCTTGTACCCACATTATAGATTACAATGACATCTTGTACCCGCCTTATATACTAAAGATGATTATAAGGATATCTTGTTCCCGTCTTGTATACTATGAGAATGATACAAAAACATCTTGTACCCGTCTTGTTGGTTATAAGAAGGCTACAAGGACATATTGTACCCATCTTGTAGCCTATAAAAGGCTTCAAGAACATCTTAAAGTCGTCTTGTAGACTTCAAGACCACTTCAAGATCATGTTGAATCAATCTTGGTAAGTACAGTTCACTAATATCTCTAAAAATTTGGCCTTCTCTCCATTAAAAGACCAGATATACCTGTTCTCTCCTAATCACCATCATGAATTATAAAAATTTAAACTTCAGACATATCTGTATCATACGTCAATGAAGGAAGTCAATACAATTTAAATTGAAAATATATATGTATATGAAACCTTCTGGAAGAGTACATAAAGATTTGAACATGATATTGAAGCGTACGAGTAGTTCTTGAAGCCATCTTGTAGTTTACAAGAAGGCTTCAGAATGATATTGAAGTCTTCTAAAACATTACACGATCATCTTGAATCACCTTGAAGCCTTCATAAAGTATACAATATGTTATTCAAGATGGTCTTGTATCCATCTTAAAGTCTACAAGACAAACTACAAGATGTATTTGAGATTATCGTGAAGTATACATGATCAACTACAAGATGGATTCAAGATTACCGTGTAGTATACACGATCAACTATAAGATGGGTACAAGTATGTCTTGAAGCCATCTTGTAGTCTACAAGAAGAGCTTCATGACGATCTTGTAGGCATCATCTTCAACATACAACGTACTGCATGTTGTTGTAGAATAACTCAGTAACACAAAAACCCAGAAAAACATCTTTTAAAACTCAGTAACGCAAAACCCCAAAAAAACTTCTTATAAAAGTCAGTAACTTGTGTACCTGCAAGCTTTTCTTAAATATGAAGAACTTCTTGACATGTAAAAAAACTTCTTTTACAGCGGGAAGAAGAAGGTGAAGAAATGGTGAAGACTCTCTGTAAAGCAATTTTTCCTCCACAGTAATAGAGTCTTATCAATGATCAGCGAGAAATGTTGAAGTGATTAAAGAGTGAGAAATAGAGAGAGAGAGAGAGAGAGAGAGAGAGAGATTACTCAATGCACTGAGTAATTTTTCAAGTTGTATTTCATTGGATCATTTCTCATTTACCACCCAAGCTTTTATATAGGCTGCATGGTGTAAATAGAACAACAATTTTGACAATAAAATAGTGAAAAAGAGGCAATGATCACCCTCTCCTCTAAATGAGGTGAGTGATCACCCTCTCCCCTATATTTGCAGAGGTTTAATTACACTTATAGGATCCCACCCATACTCGTGAGATCTCATGTCAGGTGTGGACCTCTTCACTCTACCAATTCTTTTCAATTGCCTCATCCGCTAGTCTTTCAGCCGCCAAATCAGTCGCAGCCACGTGATCTTTTCTCATGACTTAAATCTCCTTCCCATTCTCGTGCGAGGAGAACTCTTCACTACTTCTCGGTTGATCATTTCTGTCCATATGGCATGGTGCAGTTTTACTTCCTGTTCATTTACCCCCATTACATTCAACGAATTTCAATTCGTTGATGTGTAATGAGCGAACTCTACGCGTGTTCTGACAGGGGATTGGTAGCTTCGTCCTTTTTCATATTTTTATCACTGGTCGGCGTCGTTTCTTCTTCCTGTACTTGACTCTCAGTGCAAATCATATGTCTTCAGAACACACTCTTAGTTATTACGTGCATCGCTTCGCCTTCCCGTTCTCGGTTGGTGCGGGTTCTCAAGACACGTCTCTTTCTCTTTCCAACTGTCCTTTCATCATTTAACCATTACAAATGAAGGACGACATTGTGATTTCAAACGTCCTGTCCCTATGCGCCTGCTGCACTCCACGCCTTTTTTCCTAATTTGATTACATTTTTCTTTTCTTTCAAATCCGTAAATTGAATCTCATTCCCTTTTTGCGTCAGTAGAGTCATTTTAAAATCTTTATCTTCTTCATTTTGCTTCTGCGCATACTTAGTCCCTCTAAGTCCCATTTCTATCCTCAATTTTTGCTCCTTTTCTATTCCTTTCTTCTTCTTGGGGGTTTCTTCATCAATTATGGGAGAGAGAGGGGGAGTTTAAGGTCACTTTCCCACTAGTTAGGAAGCGAGACGAGTTCAACCACTTTATGGGATCGTCATAAAGACGTCTTCCCCTCAGATGTCGTTTACGGTTTTGAAGATGGGATACCCAAGACTTTCCCTTGCAATCCTCTGTATCAAATCACCCTAGCCCTCATGTATATAGCTTTAGGATTAAAACTCTAACTCTCCGCCCTCTTTCAAGAATTTTTTGGCACTTTCTACCTCGTCCCTTTCCAATGCACCCCTAACACATACATAATTCTTTTAGGGATAGAAGTATTAAACATAAGGCATGACCTCAACATAGGTGTGGATGAAATTCGTGTTGTGTACATTATTAAGAAGTGTGGCACGTCTTACTACTTGGCTCCCCGTGCTAGCGAGAAACATAGAGATTTAGTCACTGATCTTCCGAGGGGAGATAAAAGGCTGGGAGGAAGGGACCCTCTTGATTGGCGGGAACTGGGTGGTGATGGCCGTTGGATCGTCCCAAGGATCTAGGGATCTTTAAGTAAGTAGTCGGAGCTCCGGTCTCTCTTTTCCTGAACCTGAGGTTGAGTACCAGGCCATTGTTGATTAGGCTGAGGGTATGACCAATAGTGCGGGTTACCATGATGCCAAATCTGATAAGGCTCCCCGTATACCTCTTGTTGACCTTCCCGATGACTCTGTCGAACCTGACTGGACATTCCTGTTCCCGCTTCTGACCCTCTTATGGAGGCCACTCCCGGAGATGTGTCTTAGTTTAATTTTTTTGCATTTTACTTTTTCATGTACTTTTCTCTTTTTTGGACTTTTATTTTTTGACAGATTTCCTTGTATTTTTCTAAACTTAATGAGAAGTTCTTTCCCGTTTCACTATTTCTTCTATCAACTTTCCATTTTTCAATACTCAAGTGAATTTCTGCTTCTGCTTTCTTATGTCATTTTCTCAAACACTTGGCATAAATTTAGAGAAATATTTTGGCTAGGAGTTAATTTTCTCAAATACTTAATAGAAATTTTCTTATTTCTGTAGTTACATATTTTACCCGTACTCATTCTATTTTTTTAGTCTGCTTGAAGAGTAGTGTTTGCTTTGGTTGATTCATGATGCAATAAAGCGTGCTCGTTCCCATTTGGTTGAGCTGCCCATTTTCACAGCTTTTTGGTTTTGCCTTGTTCATTTATTGTTCTGTTTGGTCCTCTTTTTTCGCCTGTCTTTACAAAATATTTTTCCTTTTGAGAGCACGAAAGAAGAGTTGAAACCGAGAATCATGGGAAAAAACCACAGAACAAGTGGTCATTATAATGAATGTTACAATTTTTAAACAAAGTATTTCCTTACGTGAGCCGCATTTCAGAGTTTCGATAGATTCGTTCCTTATTCTATTTTCAAACGGTAGTAGCTTCTTCCTCTATTCCACTAATGATATATCGCCATTCCCATGTTGACCCAAGCTTTCCCTCTATTTGGAAGATCTTTTTTAGGAGTAGGTCTCCCTTTTGGAATTCTCATTTTCGTCCATTTTTCTGGAAGTAAGATCTCATCTTCTGGTCGTAATGGGCCATCCAGATCAGGGATTCTTCCTTTCGTTCTTCCAGCTCATCAAGGTTATTTATTTGAATCATTTTTCTATTCATCCAGGCTAGATATCATAGTGAGGCTTCCAATTTCAAGAAGAATCACTACTTCCGCTCCATATGCTAGAACAAATGGTGTTTCACCCATTGCTTCTCTAGGAGTTGTTTTGTATACCCATAGTACTGCTAGCAATTTTTCCACCTACTTTCCCTTGGCTGATTCTAGTCGTTTTTTCAAATTGTCAAGTATAATTCGGTTTGACCTCTCAGCTTGTCAATTTCCTTGTGGATAGTAGGGTATAGAGAATTGGTTGATGATTTTCAAGTCTTTGCAAAAGGTTTTCACCATGTTCCTGGTGAGATGGAGTCCATTATCAAATGCGAGGACCCAGGCAATTTCGTATTTGCATACTATGTTCTTCCATATGAACTCTTTCACTTTCTCTTAACGAATTCTGGCGAAGGCTTCATCCTCAATCCATTTGGTGAAGTAATATGTTTCGACCAATAAGAAGCATTTTTGAGTTGGTGCCATGGGGAGTGGTCCAACAATGTCTAGGGACCACTACATGAACGACCAAGGACTTATTATGATTTTGAGCTCTCTTGGGGCCATTTTGACTACGGGTGCAAAACGCTGACACTTGTCACATTTCTTTGCATACTCCTTAGCGTCTTGATGCTTCTTCAGCCATTAGTACCCATCGTTCATCACTTTATGTGCTAAATATATACCCTCAATATGATTTCCACATACCCCTTCTTTCGTAGACACTTTAGGTACGTACCTACAAAGGATTTTTTATACAATAGTTTATTTATCAAAGTATACTTGGTGCTCTGTTGCTGCACCTTCCTAGCGAGGAGCTTGTCTTCTGGGAGTATTCCTCCCTTAAGATATCAGATTATGTCATCCTGCCAATTGAGTTCTGCTTCTATTTGATATCAGTTACGACAATCCACAGGAGTGAGGCACTTGGTCTTCCCAGAAATTCCACGGGAATGTTTCTCTTGTACAGGAATTGCAATAATGATCCTAGGTTCGCCAGGGTGTCAGCGTGCCCATTCTTAGTTCTCGGAATCTGTTGGATCTAGTAGCTTATCAACGGCTTAGGAGGTCATTTGCCCGTTGTACGTAGCTTAACATCCTTTCATATTTCTCTATGTGTTCTCCCATGACTTGTTTCACGATTAGCATGAAATCACAAAATATATTTACATCTGCCTCCTCATATTCTCATAGCAAGGACACTTTTGCTATTGGTGCTTCATACTCCACTTCCTTGTTTGATGTGCTGAATCCGAAAGAGATGGAATGCTCCAATGTTTCTCCAAATGGGCTCTGTATAACCACATATGCTCCTGTTATTTTGTTGTTTGAGGCACCATCAACATATAATTTCCAAGGCTCGTTCTCAGTTTCTTCATGAGGTCCCCTTTCGACTTCTCCTTCTGTGAAGTCTACAACGAAGTCTGCTAGTGCCTGGCCTTTGGTTGAGGTTCTAGGCTCGTAGTGAATGTCATACTGGCTTAACTCAATCGACCATTTTTCCATTCTCTCGTTTACCTCTGAAGAGTGCATGAGACTCTTGGCATGTGAATCCATCAACACTCTGATGCTATGTGCCTGAAAATAGGGTCTCAATTTTCGTGCAATGGTTACAATCACCAGCACCAACTTCTCCATCCGTTTATACCTCACCTCAGTCGTTGCAAGGCTTTTACTGATGAAGTACACGGGCTTCTACTTTCTTTCTTCCTCCTTGATGGGTACGGCGCTGACAGCGGCTACCGAAATGGAAACATACAGCAGGAGCTGCTCACTTGGTACCGACTTAGAGAGTAGAGGTGGAGTTGTCAGGTATTACTTAATTCTACTAAGAGTTTCTTCACATTCCTCGTTCCACCCCTCTGCAAAATTCTTTCTTAACTTTTCAAAAAACAATTTACATTTATTCGTAGACCTTGAGATAAATGTATTCAAGGCGGCCAACCTTCCCGTTAACCCATGTATCTTTTTTCGGCTTCGCAGAGATTTCATCTCCATAATTGCATTCACTTGGATCGGGTTTACTTCGATTGCCCACTGAGTCACCAAGTGACTGAGGAATTTTTCTGCAGCTACCCCGAACGCACGTATATCCAGATTTAGCTTCATGGAGTTTTCTCTTAGAACTGTAAAGGCTTCTTTGAGATCTCGAATATGGTCCTCCTGTTTCTAGCTTTTGACCAGCATGACGTCTACATAGACTTCCACACTTTTCCTAATCTGTTCACGAAAGACTTTGTTCACTAGTCTTTGATAGGTAGCACCTGCGTTTTTTAGTCCAAACGGTATAACTATATAACAATAATATTCCTTTTTAATGTTATCATTACATATGTACCATATTAAGTAATAAATGAAGTTTTCTTCTGATCAGGTTGGAACATTTTCACCTGATTGTATATGGAGTACGCATCCATGAAGTTCAGTAGCTCATGTCCTAAAGTGGCATCAATCATCATATCTATCATTGTTAGTGGGTATTCATCTTTGGGGCTGATTTTATTCAAATCAGTGAAGTTCACACATATTCTCCACTTTCCACTTTTCTTCCACACCATTACCATGTTGGTTAACCACTCTGGGTAGTCCACTTCCCAAACAAAACCTACTGCCAAGAGCTTTTCGACTTCTTCCTTGATTTCATTATTCCAATTCGAGGCAAAGCTCATATTCCTCTACTTTAATGTCTTCACAACGGGATCTGTATTCAACTTATGATAGATTATTTCTCTGGGGATGCCTGGCATCTCCTGTGCAGTAGTTGTAAACACATCCTTGTTTTCTTTCAGGAAATTCAGTAACTTTTCTTTTCCACTTCTTTCGAGACAAGTACCAACATCTGTCGTCTCCTGGGTTCCTTCCTCCAAGCATACAAGTTTCGTTTTCCCCATCCTCATACCTCGGGCCGTCTTTCCCATCTTTTGATGATTACTCTAAATCTGCGGGCCACTTGCCTTCTGCCTTTTCCTTTACCATCTTCTTAACGGATTTCAGAGCAGTCACGGAGCAGATGCGAGCAGCGACTTGATCTCCCATTATCATTTTAACTCCCTTAGGTGATAGGTATTTTAGTATTTGGTAGAAAGTTGAAGGGACGACTTTCATTTTGTAGAGTCAGGTTCTTCCTAAAATAGCGTACTACGGGGACGATGCACTCAGTATCATGAACTCAGTCATATAGTTGAAGGGATCTGCATTCACCGGGAGGATAAGAGTTCCCTCTAAGAAGCTGATGGCTCCATTGAAACTTATCAACGGCTGTGAAGTTTCTTGTAGCTCTTGTTCTCCCATTGACATTTTCTCTAAGGTTGCCTGGTAAAAAATGTTCACTACACTCCCATCGTTCACCAGGACACTCCTTAGCAAGCAGTTGCCGACTTGTATCAATTTTTTATAGTAGATCCTTCTTTCCTTCCCTGTTGATGATGTAGAGGGGTTGTTTCCCGTTGTCTCTCTTGTCTTCCCATGATTGTCTTTTTTTGTTTCCAATTTCTGCTATTCTTTTTTTATGAATTGACGGAGGTATCCATCTTTGATCACCTGTTCAATGCAATCTTTAAGTTGGAAAAAATCCCTCGTGTAACGTCCACTGCTCATATGAAAGGAACAATACTTATCTTTATCCTTTTAGCTTGGTTCTTTTGTACGCGGGGTCGGTTTCTTGAGCCAAGGCTTGTCCTTGATCATATCTAAGATCTGGTTCATTGGTATGGTCAACGACATGTATACCTTATCTCCGGGTGTACCCTGTTTGAGTCCCACCTTCGATATCCCGTTGTCTTATACTTTCTGCTTCTCACATCTTCTTTTTCAATTCTATTAGACTTTTTCCTTTCAGATTTAAAACTTCTTTCCCGTTTTCTTGACTCTTTAGTCATCTGTTCGGTGGCCTTCAGCAGGCTTCTTTTCTCTTCCTCCAGAGTAATGTAGGCTTACGCCTGCTGGAAGGTTTCATGGACAACAGTTTCATTTTAGATAGATCTTCGAACAAGTGTGTGTTCAGGACTAACCTCCGTCTGAAGGCCAGTCTGACAACTCGATCATCGCAACTCTCAATTTTTTTCATTTCATCCTTAAATCTATGAGTGTATTCCTGTAGAGACTCCCCTCTCTCGATGGAAATTGTCAAGAGATACTATGTGGCCTCCATGACTGCCTGATTGGTAGTGTACTGTTCTAGGAAGACACAAAACATAACAGCAAAATTAGTGATCGAATGCACATGGATGGAATGATACCATTTCAGAGTTGTCCCGTCCAGGCTGGTGGGGAACATCCTGCACGTCAATTTATCCTTGTGTTGATCCAGCGCCTAATTATCTAAATCGTCGGAGGTGGTCTACAGGGTCTATTTTCCCTTCGTAACATTTGTATTTGGGGGCCACGAACTTTCTAGGTACGGATACCGTTAGGATTTCAGGGCTTAACAGTGTACGGGTGGGGATTCGAGGTTCATCTTTCCCGTACTTCTCAGGTTTCTCATCTCCATCATTTTTCGGTCCAATAATTCCTCCAGCGCCTCTTTCATTATGACTCAGGATTGGCGAGCTTCTCCCGTAGCCTCCTTTACATGGTTTTGAGATTGGACTTATATTTCCTCCCGTTGTACGTTTCTGCTGTCCTCGTGGTTCTCTTGTCTTACATCTTGCTTATTGCCCTGAGTGGATTTCTCGTTCCTCGTTATTCGCCATTTGACTGACTTCAACACGTGTCATTGCCAGCTCTTGCTGAGTTTGTTTATTTTGTCTTGTATAGTCTGTCATGCGTTGTGTAGTGCCTCCATGTTCCTCCTTTGCATTTCCCACATTCCGTTTAAGATTGTCTGTAGTATTTCTCTCAGTGGAGTTGGTTGATCCACATGATAGTCTCCGTTTCTGATCCTGTTGTTTTCATTCAGGGCTGTGTTCGATATGGTTCTATGCATATTTAGTGTTTCCGGGGTGGGTTTCTCGAGTTTTTCTTTCGTCTCTCAATGAGAGCACCAAAATGTAAATGATTTTTTCTTCCAAACCAATAGAATCTTATTAATGATCAGAGAATGAGAGAAAGAGAGTAGTCAATGTACTGAGTAATTTTTTGAGTTGTATTTCATTGGATCCTTTCTCATTTATTACTGAAGCCTTTATATAGTCCACATGGTGTAAATAGAACAACAATTTTGACAATAAAATAGTGAAAATGAGGGGAATGATCATCGTCTCCTCTATCTTTTCAGAGGTTTTATTACACCTTTAGGATCTCACCCATACTCGTGAGATCCCTTGTCAGGTGTGGGCCCCTTCACTCCACCCATTTCTTTGAACTCCCTTATCCCCTAGTCTTTCAACCGCCAAATCAGTCGCAGCCACATGATTTTTTCTCGTGACTCAAATCTCCTTCTTCCTATTCTCGCGTGGGGAGATCTCTTCACTGCTTCTCGGTTGATGCTTTCCATCCATGTGGCATGATGCAAGTTTTCTGGTTGTTCACTCTCGTTGAAGGAGTGGAAGAAGATGGTGAAAAAATGACTAACATAGAAGGAGCATAAGGGTATGAAGGGCAATGGTATGGAGGTTGAGTGTTAAGAAAAAATTAGAATGAAAAAAATTGGTGAATCGTGAGTCATGGATATAATTCAACCAAAATTAATGGAACAATTTATTTTAGTCATTTGAGTTTTCTAAGGGTCTAGTTTCGACAAAAATCCTACCATTTATTCATTCTACCTTACACAATACAATTTGAGATACATAAATAGACGTCAGACAGCCTACAAAAGGAAAAAATAAGAAAGGAAATAATAAATTACAGCCTATAAAGTCTCCTAAATGATTCTTAATTATTTATAACCAAAAATACCAAATCTTCTATAATTAAACTATTAAAGTACTAATTCTAGGCACCAATTAATGCACCCATTTCCAACAGAGACGTTGTCACTAACATCCCCTGATGGGTAAAGCAGGCCACTACACTCATCTGAAGATGTGTTTTTAATCGTGATGCTAGTCTACCAGGGACGGATGCACCTTGGGCATAGGGGCACATGCCACTGACTAGGTCTTGAAACTTTTTCCTAGATCCGCCATTGTTTTGTGCCATTCCTGAACTTAATTCTTGTATCCAACCCTGTGGTCTACAACATCATTTTCCAGATGACTTCTTACCGTTTATAGCCACAAGAATCCACTCCTTTGTTTCGACACGCGTTAGGTAACAAAGCCCGGATAATAGCTTGGGTAAAAAGACCGTTTATAGCCACAAGAATCCACTCCTTTGTTTCCACACGCGTTAGGTAACGAGGCCCGGATAATAGCTTGGGTAAAAAGAGAAGAGAGAGAGAGAGAGAGAGACAGAGAGAGAGAGAGAGAGAGAGAGAGAGAGAGAGAGAGAGAGTCAAAACCATAGCTTGAACAGTTCAATAACATTGAACATCCCTATAATTCCAAAGCTTAAGTTTTACAAACAACTATCACATGAATAAAAACACGCCAACCGGCTTATGAAAGAAAAAATACAGCTTATAAAGAAAGTAATGAACAAACTTAAAACAAGAAAAGCCAAGCTCGCCTTAATTAAAAACAGTCACAATGAATCCGACAACCACTTTTCTCCTTCCTCAGTCACATTCCAATGATTCAGGGGAATTGGCCCCGGGCAGATGATGTGATTAATAGACAAGATTGATGATCTGATCAACCAAATACATAACCGGAGTTTAAATAAATATCGATAAATCGACGGAGATGTGGTAGCAGCGTCAATAAGTTCATCTGTTTAAGTAGCAGCCCATTCCTTTCTAATGTCAAATGTATAGTTGATTTCCAAGTAGCACTTGTTATCATCATCTAGAAACTGTACAAAAAAGGGATGGGGGATATTATTTCCGTAATGTTCCTTCAACAGCAAAGAAATGCTAGTAATACCGTTAACAAACATAATTGCCAGATCATGGGAAGATTGGTTTTGATGGACAAATATTGAAATCGTCCAAATTTCAGAGATGAATCTTTGTTGAAGTTTACTCAGAAGAAAATTGGGAACTTACCTTTGATCTAGCAGAGTAAGATCCTCTGGCAAATATACCACAAGGTGTCGTCTCTTCTGGCATAACATGTGTGTACGGCTCTGGTTGAGGACTGAACGTTCCGATCATCTCCTTAGAACTGTCCACTGAAAATAAAGAAGCATTGCAAGAAGCGATATTAATATCAAACTGCTTAAAGTTCGAGCTGTTGTAATTAGGATCTTAGACACCAATGAGATTACCTTTGACACCAGTTTTCCAAACAGTGTTGGTGTACTTGAGGCCAGATACAATGTTATTTCTCACTTGAAAAGAGAATTTTAAGCTGTAACGACTACCTTCCTTCAAGGTAAACCATAAACCCTTGGGCTTTCCGTTTTCGGGGATCGGAAGAACAATATCAGATCTTTCAGGAGAAACAATTGATAGACTTATGATCTTCACTTCAGGGTCAAGAGCTTCTGCAGTGAATGGAAACACGCCACAGGGAATCAACACATGAATTATTTTTTGCGTGAATTAAGGAACACAGAACGTCGCTCATAAACATGTTCTATCTTGGTCGGATAATAAAATGAATTCTACTTCATTTTGTGAAAATGCCAATGCTTGTAAGCGTCAACTCCCTCACTGTTACTCTCCTGAAAAATACTGGACTGAAATTTATCTCTAAAACCGAGTACAGAAGCTTGCAGTGATCGAAAGACATAATTAAGGCAAGCACAGTTTCGCAACGAATCTGATCACAGCGTATCGAAATCTATACCATAGGCCGCTAATAAGAACAATCGTTGACCAGCTTTACCCATATGGTGAACCACAAGGGCTAGTTAATGCAACAGTAGATTTGTAACCAAATTGACATTCTAACCCAACTTTTAAAATCATAAGAATTTGATAACAATAGAAAGTTAGACTAAGAGAGGGATTAAAATGCTTGTATAATTGCTTCTTAAGGGACAATCAGAATCAAGAAACAGTTATTACGCAGCATATGATAAGTTGAAAATGTTCAAATCACCCGCCTCAACTTGAAACATAAAAAGTTGAAATTTGAATTGGACAGTGATGTTAATTATGGAAAGGGAAATTATTACCTCCAGCATTTTCGAAATCTACAGACCCAAGAAGCTGTTCCTTCCATCTCCTCAGACTCTCATCATCCTAAATTCAAATTCCAGAAGAAATGGAAAAACAATCAAACGACCAAACAGAATGTTGATTAATGTTTAATATTAGAGAAAACGAAAACCTTATCCTTCTCAAGCTGTTCTTTTAGAGTACACTGAGGACCCAATTGGATTTTGCTTCCCTCATCATCAGTCTCTTCCTCAGTTGCATAAAGAGAAGTCTCGCTCATCTGTCTGCCCATTTTCTGTTCCTCTTCATTGTCGGCCTCTTGGGTTGGTCTCCCCCTTTGATCTGTTCCACTTTTCTCTCCTATAATGTCTTCCTTGTTTTCATCAAACCCCATGTTATTGGAACTTGAAATAGCTCCAACAGCCAATGACATCAACTCAACGACAGTGATAAAGGTGGGAAAACAACATCAACACCCTCAAGACCAGTACAGAACACCTTGTTATTTGGGACAATACAGGTGGAATTCCAGCAGCGAATTGTCAAAATGTAGGAAAAAAAGGGAAGGAAGAGGTTTATTTTCGGAAGAGGAAAAAAAATTGTCCCTGAATCAAACCCAAGAATTAGAGACAAAAACCAGAGACCCACGAACGAGAAGCCGAAAATGACAAAAGGGAATTTTTAGTTGGGTTTGTCTCCTAGCTTTTTGTGGTGGGTTGTTGAAATTTCAGAGAGAGAGAGAGAGAGATTTTCGGGAAGTTTGTCAAAGAGTGTGGGAAAAAGTCATGCGATGAACTGGTAATCCGTAATCTCAGAGAGAGAGAGAGAGAGTGAGGACGTGAAGGGCACTAAAAATGGAGAAATTGCATTCGTGGAGAGAGTACAATATTCAAACGATAGCGTAGATGATGGGGTGGACCTTACCTTACAACTCTGTACTTCATCGGAAAATAATTTCATGGAATCAGAAAACTCATTTCTGCTGTCGTATATAATATTAATATGTATTCTTTTATTTATACTCGAGGAAAGAAATAAGTGTATGAATAAATTATACATACCAAAAAGTTTTTACTCTAATAATACCAAGAAGTTTGTCCAAAATACAATGGGATAAGGGATTTCACCCGGCGTATCTTTTACACCACCACCTCTTATCAAAAGAGGGTAATCAAAAGGAGCGGAAGGATGCTAACTTCTTCTCAGTTTAGCTTGACTTTTTAGCTTGTTCAAAAGCGTTTTCGGTGCACTTTAGAGCACATTAAATATTGCTCAAGGGGGTTTATGCCTTCATTTGGTCTTGCTACTATGATGTAACGTTTAGTCGTCTCGAGACAATATGATGTATCATATAGGACTCTCTATTTTTCATCTGCATGAAATCAAGTTTGAGACAATCTCATACTACAAAGGAATTGAGAACTCTCTTTAACTGTTTTTTTCAAGATAAAGGAGTGGGTAGTGCTACTATTTGTTCGCTTGATTGTGTTGCCTATATGTGTTAAAATACTTATATGGACATGGCATAATTATTGCTAACTCATTCAATGTAGCGTGACATAAAATATTAAACAATTAAAATTTTATCTTACACGTGGCAAAATTCAAACTAAAGAATTCATCAAGAAGTATGGATGGAATGTGAGCCACTAGATTGGTCTAGTAGTTATGAAATGGATCTTAGAAAGGAATATTCTCTGGAAACATTTATCTGTTCCTCAAAGCTTGCAACAGAAAAGGAGTATTTGTTATCACTTAGTTATCATTTTTATGTATAAATACCTGGATGTACAACTCTGAAATTCATTCGAATACAAGTAAACTTTATCGTGGACTTTTCGGTAGTAGAAAAATCATTTACATTTTTGTGTTTTCATTGAGAGTGAGAGAAAGCTCAAGAAACCCCTTCCAAAGATGCCCAGAACTAGATCAAACGTTGCCCTCAACTAGGGAAATGGGAACAAAAATTATTATGTTAATCAACCTACACCATCGCTAGAGATGCTCCAAGCCATCTTGACAGGAATGCATGATATGGAGCGGCGTAACAGCGAAGCCCTGCGAAGCACGTGGCAGACGATCCAAGACCAAAATAATTCACTGCAATGGGAATTGGCAAAAACACGCGTGGAAGTGAGCTAGCGAACAAACAATGAGGAACGGGAAAATCGTTCAGATTCAGACAGCAAACCCAGAGAATAGTAGGAAAAAACGGCAGGAGGAAGATGGAGAAATCCAATCTCATAACTACATGAAGGAGACGCGGGAGAAACATGTCCGTCAAAGGTCATAACGGAAAAGGTGGTGGAAGAGATGCTAGAAAAGAATATGATAGAGATGAGGAAACTAAGGAATGCGGGAAAGGTGGACCTTGAGTCACTTACTCGTTCCCCATTGAGTTTAGGAATTATGGACGCCCCAATTCCCAAAAAGTTCATGACTCACAAGTTCAAATGCTATGAAGGGAAGTCTGACTGAGTAGATAATCTCATGCGATGCAAACAGGTGATGGCATTGTACCAACATGAAGATGAATTAATGTGCAGAATGTTTCCCACCAGCCTGGACGGGAGCCCTATTAAATGGTACCATTCATTCCCATCTCATTCAGTCACTGACTTCACCACCATGTCCACGGTCTTCCAGGAACAGTACTCCACGTACCGTTCAGTGATGGAAGACACTAAATATCTTCTGACCATCTCCATCAAGAAGGAGGAATCTCTGAGGGAGCACACTCATAGATTTAAGGATGAAATGGTGAAAGTAGATAGTTATGACGATCGAGTGGGGAGATTGGCTTTTAGATGAGGGTTGGACCCAAATTCCCATATCTTCAAAGACTTTTCAAAGGTGAAACCGCTATCCATGGTGGAAACATTCTAACGGGCATAAACTTACATCATGTTGGAAGAAGAAAAAAACATGATGAAGTTGACGGAGCAGTGGACAGAAGAGCAGCGGAATGGAGACCATAATCCCTATATAAGAAATAAAAGAACGAGAAGGTCGGAAAGAAATGATGGATGGGAAGAGAGTAAACGAGGAAAGACTGAAAGTAGGGGAAGATCCGCGGATGGGATTTATCTCATGGACAAAGTCTACACGCCTCTCACCATGCTTATGAATCAAATTCTTGAAATGATCAAGAATAAGTCATGGTTAAATAGATCAACCATGTTGAGGAAAGAACTGAGCTATAGAGACAAGGATAAGTATTGCTCATTTCACAAAAGCTACGGACACTACAGGAGAGATTATTTCTAACTCAAGGACTACATCGAGGAATTCGTTAAGGACGAATACCTCCAAAAATATGTCGAGAAGAATGGGCAGAAACGGAAAATGGAGAAAGAGGTCAAAGACAAAGGAAACAGCCACTCAGGATTGTGGATACCATAATTGCGTTGACTGAGTAAGAAGGAACCACCAAGAAAGAAAGAAAAATGTATTATAAAAAGCCCTTATTGAAGTCATACCGGGAGAAAGGAAGTTCATCGACCGATGACAAAAAATTTATCGTTGATCTTCGATGAATTAGATCTGGAGGACGACGGACAACATAATGACGCTATTTTCATAACTATTCAGGTTGGAAACTGCTTGCTGAGGAGGGTATTGATCGACGATGGTAGTGCCGACAATATCCGAAATTGATCAACTCTTAGGAAAATGTCCATGGGAGACCTAAAGTTGCAAGGCCCATCGCAGCCATCGATAGGTCTCAATGGGACTATAATTTACTCTAAAGGAATCATAACTCTCTCGGTGAATGCTGAGTCGTTCAATCATCTAATGGAGTTTGTGGTTCTAGACACTTCATCCCCATACAATGCGATCTTAGGAAGGACGTGGTTGCATAAGATGAAAGCCATTTCATCCACCTATCATCAAGTACTAAAATATCCCTCTCCAGAAGGGATAACAATGATAAAAGAAGATCAAGTCGTAACTTGCATTTACGCTGTAACGGCGCTAGAATCCGCCAAACGAACATCAACAGAAAGTAGTCAAACGACCAAAAATCTGAGGCAACAGAACAATAGAAATCAAAGGAGGATGGGAAAGATGGTATGTCTAAACTAAAGTACGAAGCGGGAGAAGTCACTGAACTTGTGTACCTTAAAAAAGGAACTCAAAAGACAACCAATATCAGGGCCCAACTTGATGAAGCGAAAAAGGAAAAGCTTAAGGACTTTTTAAGGAAGAACGGGGACATCTTTGCGAGTACAACACAAGAAATGTTAGGTATTTCAGAAGATATAATATGTCATAAGCTGAACATAGATCCCGTTGTAAAACCAGTAAAATAATGAAAAAGAAGCTTCACCCCAGAATGGAATGCGACAATCAAAGAAGAAGTTGATAAGCTTTTAAAGGTTGACTTCATCCAGGAAGTGGACTACCCAGAGTTGCTTACCAACGTGTTTATGGTGAAAACAAAGAACGGAAAATGCAGGATCTATATTGACTTCACTAATCTAAACAAAGTCTTCCTAAAAGATGATTATTCATTGTCGATGATAGATCAGATGGTGGATGCAACCTCGGGGCATGAACTCCTCAGCTTCATGGATGCTTTTTTAGGATATAATCAGGTAAAAAATGTTCTGACCTAATCAAGAAAAGTCTTCATTTATCACTGAACAAGGTATTTTCTGTTATAAAGTAATGTTTTTTGGATTGGAAAATGCAGGTGCAACTTACTAGAGACTTGTGGACAAGATCTTTCGCGAGCAAGTTAGAAGAACCATGGAATTTTATGTGGATGATATGATGATTAGATTTGCATACGGCAATATCACATCAAAGATCTTGATGGGACCTTTTCACTCCTAAGAAAAAGCTATATGAAACTCAATCTAGAGAAGTGCACTTTCGGAGTGGCAAGGGAAATTTCTGGAGCACTTAGTAACGCAACGAGGAATTGAAGTCAACCCAAATCAAGTGAAGGCCATCATGGAGATGAAGTCCCCTAAAACCAGAAAGGAAGTCCAAAGCTTGATCGGAAAATTGGAAGCTCTGAACAGATTTATTTCAAGGTCAACGAACAAGTGCAAACCGTTCTACTCGAAATGAAAGAAAAATTTCGTTGACAGCTGGGATGAAGAATATGACGACGCTTTCAAAACGATGGAGTATCAAATAACTCCACCTTTGATTTTGAAGCTGCTTCCTGGTGAAGAATTGTTTCTGTATGTGGCAGTCTTACAAATGAGAGTGAGTGCCATTCTGATCATGGAGTAAGATAGGAAGCAAAAAACCGTCTACTTCATAAGTAAGAGTTTAGTGGCGGCCAAAGTCAGATACAAAAGGATGGAAAATTTGGTTTTGCCTGTTGTAGTTACAGCAAGGAAGCTAAGACCATATTTCCAAGCTCACAACATAAATGTGTTAACGGCCTCACCCCTTAGAAGCATATTGCACACACCTAAAGTAAGAGGAAGATTGGCAAAATGGGTAATTAAACTTGGTCAATTTAATGGCTTTTGTTACTATAACCTTCCCGACCATGATTTTTATTTTTTTTCTAGGCATTTCACCTCAAAATAAGAAATTGTATTGATACTAGGTATAAAAAAAACATAGTAAATAAAAAAAAGAAATAGAAATGGATAAAGAAATAGTGGGTTCCATCGTTTCTATGGTTAGTTCTTAAACGGTGAGGTCCTCTCTATACACCGGAGCTTCTTCTTTTCTTTCATTGAATCAATGCTATTGTTAACTTGTACAGTTCACCATCTTTGGCTCTACCCATGAATTATCTAGGAATCGGTCTTTCACAACGAGATCTACCTATACAGTAACGGTATTTAATTAGGAAGATTAGCTGGGTAGCTGACCCTCTTAGTCCGTTATTGTAAGAATAAGGGAATAATCCTTCTGTTAAATAGGATTTCCTTTGCTTAATGGATAAGCATTTGTTACCAATGGGAAATTCTTTCTCATCTTTAATTGAAAATTGAAGTGATTGGATTTGCACCAATAGAAACCATAAATTACGGGCTTCGTAGCAAGAAATGATATATTCTGTTAAGGATAACCCTTCACGTAAATTGCTTTGAATGGGTAAATCAATCATTTGTCCTTGTGGATCCGACATTAATCCTCTCATACCTACTAATTGGTGTACTTGAGATGCATTTCCTCGAGCTCCCGAAAAAGACATTATATGGACTGGATTAAAAGGATCAGTCATCCTAAAATTAGGATTCATTTCTTGTCGCAAATATTCACTTATAGCATACCATATCTCAATCGACTGGCGTAATTTTTCTACTGCGTGTACATTTCCATAATGATGGTGTTTTTCCAAAATCAAACTTTGTTGTTCAGCATCTTGGACTAGCCATCCCTTAGAAGGTATTGTTAAAAGATCATCAATTCCTAATGAAATGGATGTAGCAGTGGCTTGCTGGAACCCCAGAGTCTTTATTTGATCCAGGATGTGTGATGTATATGCCATTCCGAAGTGGTCTATTAATCTGCTAATAAGTCGTTTAATGACAGTTCCATCTGTCACTTTATTGTGAAAGACCAGATCGGCCCGTTCCACCATAAGTACCTCCATATTCCGCTGAGTGGGGTTCGACAATAGGTTTGAGTCAATGATTGAAAAACTTCCTTTTCTCGATCTTGATTCGCGTAGAAATTCAGGAACTATGGTCCTAGTTGAACCGGAAAGACAAAAAATGCATACCGGTGTTATAGAATTATTTAGCTTAGATACCATACGATTAGGTACCATATGAACAGGCCCGGCAAAATCCTTGTATAGCTTCTTCGATTTCTTGATAAAGAGAAATATGACCAACAGTGGTTCGAATGTATATACAAAGCATTTCTTTTTTTATACTTTTTACTATTAGATAGTACCCATAAATCTCATGATGGGTACCCAAAGATTCATAGTGAACTTCGATAAGAGCTTCTCTTGAAGCAATAACGCGTTGATCTAATCGCCAGCGGAGCCACAAAGGACTCTCTAACTTGATTCTTTTCTGCCGATAAGCTCCAATTGCATCATAGGAATTACAAAAAAAGGGTTCTTTTTCTTTCGTATACTTATAGTTATTATCGTAATTTTTTTCATTTTTATGATTTTTGCGATTCCAAGGATTATACCAATTTGCACAAATACCTCGGCGATTCCCGCTCGTTAATATATAGAGCCCAATAAGCATATCTTGAGTTGGTACAGAAATGGGATCCCCAATAGCTGGAGACAAGAGATTCATATGAGAAAACATAAGTAAACGAGCCTCCGCTTGAGCCTCCAAAGATAAAGGTACATGAACAGCCATTTGATCCCCATCAAAGTCTGCATTGAATCCC
>QANY01011973.1:1167237-1174737 GCA_003255025.1 Datisca glomerata | reverse complement strand
TATTCCATTTACTATAGAAGTTCCCAGGGAATTCATTAGAGGAATGTTTCCAATAAAAATTGTTTGTTCTTGCATATCCCTATTGGTTTTCCAAATTAATCCCGTGGATACGTATAATTCAGAAGAATATGTGAGTGATTCATATACAACATCTCTTTCTTTTATCAATGGTTCCACCAATTGATATGTTTCCACAAATAATTGAAATTCAATTTCTTGATCTGTATCTTCAATTTTTGGAAACTTATAAAATTCTTCTGTTAAGCCCCGATCAATGAACCTACAAAACCCTTCAAATTGTATCTGATTCAACCCAGGTATTGTAGACATTCCCTCATTTCCACCCCCAAGCATTTTGATTTATTTCTCATTTATAAAAAAAATCTCATTATTTGCTTATTCTTCATCGAATGGATCGATCTAGCAATGATAGAATTTATATTCTGTTTACTGAATCACATGAAATTTTACCTAACTCCGTAATGTATGAAATCCATATGTAGGAAAAAAGATAATTTTATACTCAAATTGGAATTTGCAACAATTCAAAATGTAAAGGAATTGAGAAATTCAACTTTGATTTATGGAGTTTTGTATAGAATATCAAAACAAAAGTGATTCCAGTTCTACCATTATTATGATATTCCAATCCGATTGGATACTATAAACGGATTCGGGATTTGATCTCATCAATGAGATAAAGACATACTAATTAGAAACAATATCGAATTTCTTTTTTTGAACACTTAAATTTTTTGTGGATTCAATTGTTCAAAAAAAATTCTCATAGAAGAGAAAGATTTTACCTACACCGATATTTTTTTAGTAGAATTCGTAGAATAGATTGAAGTGTGTAAGAAGACTTGTATTTATTAAACATGTGTAGATATAACTATAGCTATATATATGTCTCCTCCTTTATGCCAGTTCTATTTTCTATTCGGAACAGCGAATGTCTATCAAAAATTTGATTTTCTATTTAATCAAAAAAATTTGTAAAAATGGAATTCTAAAAATTCCCTATGGGCATCTTATATAGATAAGATATCCAATTTTATTTCGAGAATAGTAAAAATTTATGTTCTGGGGTTTACATATACTCATAATTGCTGTTATAATTGCAATTGAGAAGGGTTTTTTTTATTGAAAAAAATCAATACCGATTAATACGGATTAGTTATCTATCAATTTTGATTTAGTTAGGTATCAATGTGGGAATTTTTTTCTTATATCATTATCATTAGGGAAACTAAATTTGCAATTAAAATGCATGGATCGTTCATGAATTAACAGTCAATAGTTAACGGTTCCCATTTGTCCTGAATTTTTGCTTTTGTGACTGAAAATAAACATTTGGTTTTTCAATAGAAAAAGGAGGGAAAGTTATTCTTTTTAGATATTGTGTGTTGTAAGATACTATCAAGCGAAGTGATAGATCGAATCCAAATAAAAAAGGAATGCCTTTTTTTAGGAATTTTAGGAAAGGGATTAAGGAAAACTGGATTCAAGATACAAGTACAATAATAATAAAAAAAGAAGTTTAGTAACCCCCTAAAAAAATGAATATTCTCATATATTTTGTATCGTTTTGGCGGCATGGCCGAGCGGTAAGGCGGGGGACTGCAAATCCTTTTTCCCCAGTTCAAATCCGGGTGTCGTTTGATCAACAAAAGAATCGAAATACCCTCTTCTGTTTTGCTGATATAAACTTGCCATTTTTTTTCCAACAGAAGCAAAAAGGACTCTTTAAATTTGCTTGATTCGAAGCATCCGTTGGGGGTTCTGTTCTCTAAAATGCTATCAATCCTTGCGTCTAGGCTTCAAGGAAAGATTATAGTAGTGAAAAAGAATCATTAAATCTTGATATGATAGCCCTTCGACTACTAATGTAGTGGTTACTGACTGGGTCTTGAATTAGATTGTATAGACGTTTAGGGAATCTAATGAAATTCTTAGTTAAGGAAAGGGCAGAAGATACTTTATATACGGACTCATGAAAGTTTCTGAGTGCTCCAGCATTTTCTCAATATTATATTGAATGGATAATTGGCTTTTACTTATATAACTTTCTAGAAAGTTATATTATATTAAGTAAAAAAAAAGGAATTCTTTTTGGTAACCCCTAGTCACGAACGGAATAGGCCATCCCCCGATTCTTTCATAGAGACAATCTGGGAGATGGTAAAGATTAGATCAAATGAGAAAGGAATAAGGAAGGGTGATAGATAATGATCTATCTTGATTCTCTATTTTTTTTTTTACTTTTTACTTAATGAAATGAAGGGCAACAAAAGAAAGACTGGGTCTTATTATTCCTACATGTTAGTAAGACTCCCTTGATACTTCCAAGAATGTATCCGCGTATTTTATTTACTTGTGCTTAATGTTTTTTTATCATACTTGAAATCATATAAGAATTTGTTTGTTATAATTCGATTTATTGGATTGTTTCATCAATGGTGCCCGAATCTCTTTTTGACTCTGCACTAGAGATTCCACTAATATTAGTGAACAATAATGGAATAATTCTTTTGAGATAGGAGACATAATTCACATGGATATAGTAAGTCTCGTTTGGGCTACTTTAATGGTAGTCTTTACCTTTTCCCTTTCACTCGTAGTATGGGGAAGAAGTGGACTCTAGAAGTACTACTAATTTAGGAATCAACCTCAAACTAAACTGTATCAATTGTTTTATAGATCGTTCTGCAAAGCCTTTTTTTTTACTTTTGATTTTATTTGTTTTTGGTTTCCTTTTTTTTTACTGTTCAAAAAAGAGTTCTGTTATTAGTTTCAAAGTGTATACATACTTTCGACGTGAAAGAACATAGACAGAGTGGTTGTCCAATGAGATACTCCGCATAATAAGATATTGACTCGGGCTAGTCACTCACATATTGCTTGCTTACCACTTGTTTGATTTATTATTATTTTAGTTATTTTACTAATTTGATTTATGTTATGCTTTCTTTATGGAACTCATTTCATATCATGGTTTAAACGTTAAAGATGGGGTTTGCTAATTCTTTTCGAAATCCGAAGAGAAAAGAAGTTCCTACGGAACCGAACCCCTAGATCACTGCTCAATCAATTACTTCTTTAGAATGCTAAAAAAATATTAGTCTATTTTTTTATTAATATATACCTATGCCCCTAACACTTTTTTCCTTCATTGATTCTTTCGATGGATATCGGGATTCATATTGAAAAGAATCAGAAATCTAGGAATTAGAATCGTAAGAGTTGCCTTTCGATTATTCCAGATTGCTTGGAATCGGAATCAACATAAATTCAATAAATAGATGAAGCAAAGAAATAGAATTGGGATACTATGTACATTAACTGTACATATATGTAATTGATATATATATATGAATATGAAGATATATTTCGATTGATCTATATTCAACCTGTATCTTTATACAGTACAACTTTATACACTCCAATAACAATAATAGATAGTATGGTAGAAGGATTCATATATTTCTCTCTACCATACTATCGGATCTCATAGAATACTTTTCTCGTAGAATACTTATAATTCTAGTCTGCTCATTTCATTTAAGACGCGAAATTTGAATCCTTTTCATTTTCTTTTTTCTTCTCTTCAATCATTGATAAGAACTAAAAAGTAAAGTTTAATTCAAATTAATCACCTTGACTGATTGTTTTTACGTATATTATAAGTAAAAAAGCAGTAGGAACTAGAATAAACAGTGCAGTAGCAATAAATGCGAGAATATTTACTTCCATAATTTTATCGTTTCATTTTTTTTTTTTTATTCGCAATAACTCGGGATTTAATCCCATAGAGATGATAAATCTTTCGCTTGTAAATTCAATGGTATGAATTACATCTCGATGATATCGAATCGTATTAAAATATCATGTTAAAATATCATGAATAACAATATCTGAGCTATCAAATCAATTCATAGTCGAGAATTGAATAGTATAACATAGGAAGATCTTTTATCCATACCGAATTCAAAATTCGATTCCTGATCCAATCAAGAATTTCTTTACTTTAGTACTTTTTTTTTATTAATCATTTTTTTTTTTACATTCTTTCTTTTCTATAACCTCCTACCCCCTTGTACAATACAATCATCTGATGAAGTATCATCTGATTGCCTTTACACTTACATTGATTATAAAACACTCACATTGGTTATAAACCAATCCAAACAAACAATCGAAGCGAAATTGAAAACAATAAGTTTGTTCTTTCTTCGGCAGGACCCTTACTTACTTAAACTAAAAAATAAAATAATTAATTCTGGGATCCTTGTTTGATCTTATTAATGTCCTCTTTACTTGAATTAGTAATGAGACGTATATATAAAAAGTTCAGTGTGAAATTGGAAGGAGATAGATTGTTAAAAATTCAAATTAGTAATTGAAATTACTAATGGAGGTTACACAAAATCGGAGCCGGAAAACATATTTTCAGACGAAAAATTCTATCAAAGTAACTATGTGAAATTTTTTTTTGTATCGTACAAATAAATCCCATTTGTGTATGTTCTCCCGAAAAACATATAGTACTCTATTCCATTAAACAAATCGGTAGTAATAAAAAAAGCCAGACCCGGTATGGTATCCCTTGGAATCCTGAATATTATTCTACCAAGAATTATACTAATCCACATATGTGTTTCTCCCATCAATCAGTACTTGTTGAAGAAATGGAAATTCCCATATTAGTTTGATTTGATGAGAAATTTGAAAAGCAAAAAAAAAATTAGAGGGATCCCATTTGGACTAAAATTCTGTTATATTCTTTTTTCTCTCTTTGACAGTAAAGTAAGAGATGAATTGATGTATTTTTTTTATTGGATTTGGATCCATCGGGACTGACGGGGCTCGAACCGCAGCTTCCGCCTTGACAGGGCGCTGCTCTGACCAATTGAACTACAATCCCCAGGAAATAAAATGTACAACATATGCTTATGATTTCATTTCCTTCAAACCCTTTCTATGTGGATCTATATGTAGATTTTAGATTAGAATCATCATATTGTAACATAGACGCGAGTAATATATTGATATACACACGTACATCCACTTTAGTGAGAGGAGCACGGATTACTAGTAATTTTTTCGTTATTGCCAAATTGATTGATAATCAAATCAATCTTTCAATGAAAAAAAAAGAGTTTTTTTTTACTTTATTCTTTTCTGAAACTTTCTACTTACAGATCCTGATATAAATCGAGATCATTATCAAGATCAGAATTTGTGGGAAAAAGAACAAAAAAATAAATAGAGCAAATAAAAATAAATAGCAGTAGAGAGATATCATAAAATTAGATTTTTCTTTTTTTTTTTATTTATTCTTCCGTATCAAACATTTTTGGAGAAAAACAAATGGGTTATATCATTTCATGGTGGATTGGCGAATTATTGGGCCGAGCTGGATTTGAACCAGCGTAGACATATTGCCAACGAATTTACAGTCCGTCCCCATTAACCGCTCGGGCATCGACCCAGGAAGAATCAATTCTAGGATTATTGATAATTCATGATCAACTTCCTTTCGTAGTACCCTACCCCCAGGGGAAGTCGAATCCCCGCTGCCTCCTTGAAAGAGAGATGTCCTGAACCACTAGACAATGGGGGCATACTTGCCCGACTGCCATCATACATACTATGATCATAGTATAAATAGTTTTTTGAAATTGTCAATATAAAAAAAATCGAATAGTATGACTCACAATTCGAAGGATTTTTCTGTCTTTCATGATTCCATAAAATTTTTTGATTTCTCATTTCTATTTATGAATCAATCGTTCATTCTAATCACCATTCTATAATTCTATAAAAAATTATATTTTTTATAGAAATTCTTTGATTACAATGAAATTGAAATTTGTTTTTTATATTCAATTTAAAATTCATTTTTTATATTAATATAAAAAATAGTATATAAAACGGATATATAAAATATAAAATTGATGAATAATATAAAATTTATATATATATAAATTTATATAAATTATATATAGTTATATTATATTAAATATATATAGAATATAATATAAAATGAAAATAGTGATTAGATTCGAAGTAAATTCTAAAAAAAAGAAAAAAAATGAGAAATATTTGAAAATTTTATAAAAATAATACGAAGGATAGTACCCTTTGGGGAGTGATTGGTCTGGCATATGCCATAAAAGAGGATTCAACTCCATTTCGCATACGTTCATTCGTTGATTCACTCATTGTTAACATTAAGGTTAGGTAGGTATCTTTCTATCTCACACTAAACAAAGAAATTAAGGAAATTAAAAAAGGATCAATTGTCAAATCTGAGAAGAGGGATAAGTATCAACAAGTTATTGAAAATGGTTTTTCTCGACAAGTCGAATTGCTTTATCAATGATTCGATGAAATATCTTGGATCTATGTCGAATTGATGGATACATGTATCAATCAAATGAATTTCATTATGATGGGTCTCAATTCAATTAGGATTGGTCGTGTGAAACAATTCAGTGCATTGATCAAATCCAATATCAATAAACCATTTTATTTTACTTAGATTCACTAGTTAAACAAAATGGATCGTTCCTGAATGAGCCACTATGTTATGTGGATAAGATATATTTATGTACATCTATTATTCGAATTTATAATAATTATATACACTAGACTCATAGTAGCTAGTGGCTTATTCAGAAATTGAGTCAAATGGGCCCTTTTAACTCAGTGGTAGAGTAACGCCATGGTATGGCGTAAGTCATCGGTTCAAATCCAATAAGGGGCTTTACTTTTGCTTTTTTCATAAAACTCCAGCCGTAATATTCGTATTGGGTTGAACGTAGAATAGACATATTATTTTGTTGATATTTGTAATAAAAACATAACAAACCATATACTTTCATTAAATTAGAAAATTTGATTCTAAGATTTTATTCGAATATAGTTTTCTTTAATTATAATAAGTTATCATTAGAATGAATAATAGTATAATAATACTAGTTAGAATATAAAAATTATATAGTGGAACATTTTTTTATTATTTTTCTTTATATTCTAGAATTTATATATATATAGAATTTATAGTATTTTATTCTATATTAGAATATTCCAATGATTATATTCGAATGATTAGAATATATTCTAATGATTTATCATGATTCTAATGAATAATGATAAGTCATTTCCTTGAATTGCTAAATATTCATATTCCCGTTTTTTATTATTCCAATCAAATCAATCAATCCATTATAAAGATTCAAAATCAACAAAATAAAAAGTAAGTGGACCTAACCCATTGAATCATGACTATATCCACTATTCTGATATTTAAATTCGATAGAAATGAAATTGGAATAGTGGATCTTTTTTATTTCATTTTCATATTTCTTTGGACTACGCAGGAATCTGTCGATATTTTCGATTAAATCCTCTTATGTTCTATAGGAAGAAATCTCTATTCCCTTTCTCTATTCCCTTTCTCTGTGGAGAAAGGTTTATTCCAAGTCACAATATATG
>QANY01011973.1:1082237-1157237 GCA_003255025.1 Datisca glomerata | reverse complement strand
ACTAGAATATTTTTATAAACTAGAAATTCATTTCTATAATCTAAAAAAAAAAAATAGAAATTTTATCGAAAATAGAAATAAAAAATAGAAAAAATGAATATTGAAATATTGAAAATAGTTATGAAATGAAAATCTTAATAATAAGAAATTAAAATAATATTTCAATAATATAATAAATAGAATACAAAAAAGAATTTTCTTATTCGAAACGCCTTGTGATCTTCAACCAATTCTGTGCTTCAATATAATTACCGGGAGTAAGTGCTATAGCTTGTTTCCAATACTCAGCGGCTTGATTGAACCAAGCCTCCGCAATTTCAGAATCTCCCTGTCGAATGGCCTGTTCTCCCCGGTCGGAATAGGCAGGTAAATTCCTTCCCTTAGAACCGTACTTGAGAGTTTCCTACCTCATACGGCTCAACAGTCAATTCTTTTGGTGTTCCATTTTCAAATTTTAATTTACCATATCTAATCTAATTGAGTGAGATTGATTATGGATCTATCCCATTTTTTTATCGAGTTAACCAAAAGAGGTTAATTACATGAGTTTCAAACTTGAATTTTTCTTAATAATTTAATCAGTTTTATCTTTTCTCCCACCTTCAGAAGAATAAAGCATAGGCATTTCCACTATCGTTTACAATTTTCTGAAAGGTAACTATCTTGGTTTCATATAGAAATTTATATAGAATCCTTGAAAAAGACTTTCCTTCATAAGAAAGAAAAGACTTACTATCTTTGGGATCTGATGCTACACCGCTGCTCAATACCGTAGGGGATCGACTCTATTACATAAGTGGATTCCTCATTTTTATCAACTATCACGATATAATTAAGCAGTTTTGATTGTATCAGCCCAAAACCTCGCTAATTGATCTTTACGGTGCTTCCTTTATCAATTAGATCCTTTATCCATAGAAAAAAATATCTAGGCATACCTATTTCTTCATATTTTGACTTCTATGAAGTTTCTTTCTTTGCTACAGCTGATAAAAATCGTTGTTTTGGACAATACATATGTAGAAAGCCTATTTTTTTTAGTATTCATTAGTGGATTTTCTCTTTTTTTTCTTTCTATATTGGAGATAGTCGCACGTAATGACAGATCACAGCCATATTATTAAAAGCTTGTGGTAAGAACGGGTTTCGTTCTAGTGACCGAAAATAATATTCCAAAGCTTTCGTATGTTCTCCGTTCCTTGTGTGGATAAGACCTATGCTATAGAGTATATAACTTCGATCATAGGGATCAATTTCTAGTCGCATCGCTTCATAATAATTCTGTAGAGCTTCCGCATAATTTCCTTCGGATTGCGCCAACATCCGTTACGGTCGTCATTCGATTCAAAGAATCTCCGTTCCAGAACCGTACGTGAGATTTTCATCTCATACGGCTCCTCCTTTATGTGATGCGCATAATGAGATGAGTGAGATGAGAATAATACATGGAATCAAAAAAGATTTAAATATTCTCATTATGAACTGAGTGGGGCTAGTGTTTTTACAAGAAATCTCTAGCCAACCTTCCTGTAAAAGATCTTGTCTTAACATCAAGCATGTTGGTACTAGATAAAAATGGTAACTCCAACAATTTCTTTGTCCTCAACGCCTCTTAATTTCCAGGAATTAGTCACTTCAACAGTCTTCGATGGTTATACGGGTATCCAAAATACAAACGAGATGGCTGTTTGTTGTCCCAACCATTCTTCTTAGTTCCGATCCCGATAAGGAAAAGGGATAATTTATAACAAAGTTTTCGTGTTGTTGATTCCTAGGCGTAGTGCTTCTTCCCCTATGCTGCCTATTGGTACTAGTGGAGTAGAGTTGACTTAACCCATAGGTGAAACCTTTCGCTCAATACTAGAATTGACAATTAAAGCATCTGAGGTTGCATTAATCGGGGATACACGACAGAAGGAATTGTTTTATTTACAAATTTCACCTCCAACAAGCGTAGATTTATTTCAATAATTTTTTTCTTTCTATCCCGAATAATGTGTCTTATCTTTCTCCTAAGATTGAGAGCGGTAAAGTAAAAAGTAAGTAATATAAAAAAAAAAAAAAATCAAATCGCACCATCTCTGTAATAGGTGAATGCCTCTTTTTCCCCTGAAGTTGTCGGAATTATTCGTAATAAGATATTGGCTACAATTGAAAAGGTTTTATCAATAAAATTTCCATTTATCCCAGATCTAGGCATAGGTAGAAACCCATTCTATAATTTCTTTTAATTACCTCTTTCGTGAGAAAATGATCTCACAACCAAAGGAATTGTATAGTACAACATAACATAAAAACTGATTCATTAAAAAAAATATGTATGACCTTCTACTCTATACTCAAATTGTTTATTTTTAACAGGAATCAATAAAAAACAAGAAATATTTGAATCCGGTATAAGTATAAATATTAGAAAAAGATAGGAACACCGTCTTCGCAAACATGAATAGATATATCTTTATTGTTTTAAAGTTATTGTTTTATTCATTTTGTTTTAACAGTTTTTCAAAAAAAAAAAAAAGAATATGAATGCCTCACTATTAACTCGGTTTCTGGGCCATAATCATTATGTAGGAGAGATATTTAGAGCGGGAAAATCGTACGGTTTTATGAAACCATGTGCTATGGCACGAATCCGTAGTCAATCCTATTTACGATAGGAGCAGTTGACAATTGAATCCCATTTTTTCCATTATTTTCATTTTCGTATCAGTAATAGTGCGAAAAGAAGGAAGGCCCAATTCCAAGTTGTTCAAGAGATAAAGAGATAGCAAGCTGGAAGGACGACGGGAGATGATCGTTCGGACAGGAGATGTGGACGAGTTTGAGCCTAGCTCCAAGAAGAAGGTACCGGGACCTCATTGAGCACAAGATTTGAGCGGTTAATGGGGAGCACCAAAAGACACTAAGGGACAGGGATATACTCCTTTATTTTTTAATCGCCTAAATTGTACGATGAACCTTTTTGTTCCAGGCGTACGACCCTAATACGTTATGGTTTTTATCAGCCGGCCCGGTTTATAAAGTGAGAGTAGTCAGATAAAATAAGAAAGAGAAGAGAAGAGCTAAGATTCAGGAAAGGAAGCTTTATGGGAGAAAGGAATAAAAGTATGTATCTGGGGGAAGGAATTGGCAGAATTTAGTTAGGTCCCAATGAGGGGAGACCAGGTCATGGGACAGATGCAAGCTAGACTTTGAAGCAAAAAATCCAAGATTTCATAGAAGAAGGAAAAATCAACGTGGCGGATGAACAGGAAGCTCCTAAGAACCCCAACGAGAAAATGGGAGTTTTTAAGAACTCGCTCCCTAGTCACGCTCCGGTCTCAACATGCTGGGCCGAGGAAGTGTCCGATTTCCAACATCCCTTACCATCACTACAATTAATGCTATTAAGACTCTCTGGCTTTGTGAGGAAGATCCCTCCCACTGGATCATCATGACCCCTACGTTCCGGCTTCCAAAGGAGATCCCTAGGGAAGAAGAATTTTGAAAAGGGATAAGGCTGCAAGAAGAACTAGAGATGAAGCTCCACCGAAAGAAGAAGAGGAAAGAAGACTCGAGTTTTTGGAAATGTTTCAAGAGGGAGTTCCATAGGAAGAGGAAAATTCAGAAAAAGAGAAAAAAAAAAGAAGATTGAATGGATTATCCCAAACCTGACTCCACCGCCGTCGCAGGAACCATTTATGATGCCCACGTCTAGGTGGATGGTGGTGCTACCATTCCTTTAGGATACCTTTCGGCTTTAGTAAAAACGCTTCCCCCTTTGTTTTTATAGATATTCCGTTTGAACGGTAACTCCACTTTGAGTATGGAATTCACTTTGTTGATTGAGTGGAGTTACGGTAGAAAAATCTATAAAGGAAGGACAATCGATCGCACTTGGCGCAGAACCTCCTAACGGTGGCTCTTTACTCCCTCAAGACTTGCTTCTTCTTTTTCTTTTACCCTTCATCCCCTTTTATATCAATAGGGAGCTACGAGCAAGGCAGCTCCGCTCCAGAAAGAAAAGAAGCCAGCAGGTCCTTTTCCGCTTGATCGCTAACTCATGAGCAAAGCCGCCTTTTGCCGCCCCTCACTCTGCCATGAGAACAAAGAAAGCCGCACTATCCCCTTGTAGCTTTGCCTGCCGCCCTTCGCTTAGTAAGCCTCTCTTCGAGCCTCTACTGAACTGAATTCTGCTCGCCCCGGTTGCAGCGTTGACAAAGTAAACCGAGCCTAACCAAAGCGTCACAACAACATCCAAAGGTTTACTTTGTCAACTCCTTGCTTGTGTCGTTGACAAAGGAGAGCAGCCCCCCCCATGTTGTTGATAGAGAGCTTACCGCCCTGCCCTTTATAGTCGCGACTGTTGTCATGGAAAAAGAGTTTGTTTTCTGTCAAAGAAACATGCTTAACACAGCCCATAGCGTAAAGGCATTCGATCCGCGTCTAAACTCAATTAAGGGTAAGGGCCCGTACTCTCTCTTCTGTAGATATGTTCTCCCTTCCGGCTATGGTATGGGGGAAGGGAAGTGAGATCTACAGATTGATTTGATATTAGATGAGCGGCCGTACTATGATCGTTCGGGAGACATGGCCCCACGCGCTACACACAAGAATGAATTGTTATGCGGTCGGTAAACCATTTTTGCAGGCAGCCTCTCAAATTAGATGACGTATTTTTGAATATGTCGTTCCGTCATGTACATGTATTCAATCTTCCATTTTGATGTTCCTGCTCGTGCCCGGAGAGAGAATGGGCACGACTCCCCCTCTCCCCGTTCTACCGTCCAAAACATGCCGGCCGTTCTAAGTTCTGGGGTTGGGTCGGATAGGACCAGACCAAATCGGCTGGATCTGTGGAATCTGAACGGATCATATCCAATCGGATCTAATAGTAGCTTCGAGTTTAGGCGTCGTAGCGCGGCCGGGCCAGAAAGGAAGGGGGCAGCGAACCTCCTTCCAAGAGGCCAAGGTTGCTTGCTAACTCTTAGCCACTTGTTAGAAGGAAGTGCAGCTTGATTGTCGGGCGGAATCAACAGGAAGGAAAAAAGAAGGTAGATTATTCGATTCTATTTCCTCATTTGGTAAGGATTGGCTTTAAGTAATAGGGGATGTGATTGGAATTCGTCTTTTCTTTGTTTGTATCACCGAGACACCTGAAGGGCCGGCCATATGTACCTCGAGAGACCCAGCCCATTCAAATCAAAATAGAACGAGCACCTACGACTAAGGGGAATGGAATGTCGACCACAGAGTGAGATGATCTTCTAATACGAGGACGAGCGACTGGTCAAGTCATGAAACTTTTTCATTTTGATCAACATGGCTCCAAGTGGACTGGGTTTATGTGTTTAAACTGACTACGACCAAAGTCGTGGCTACTTCAACCAAAAAGAGGGCGACCCCTTTTCAAACCGAAAGAAGTACCTCACCTCACTTACGAAGAAGTAGTTGGAGCTGGGCTTCGAACTATGAGAGTTTGCTTTTCTTTCATTTTCTAAGAGCGGTCTGATCAAATAAGGGGTCAGACCGCTCCTGGTGTTCGAACTAGTCATTAATGGTCGGCTTCATTGGTATCCTTTCGGTATGCGTTCCGAACACTTTCATTTTTAGCGTCTCATTTTCTCTAGAGAAGCGAAACTCGAACAGATAGAGCAGATGGTCCAACTAAATAACTTTTTCTTTTTCATTACTTCCATGGTCGTGCCTCGTGGCACGGCAGCACCCGTACTATTGAAATGGTTTGTCAGTAGAGATGTTCCCACAAGTGCCCCTTCTTCCAATGGTACTATAATTCCTATTCATATCCCTTCATTCCCTCTTTTGGTCTATCTACATTCCAGGAAATTCATACGCTCCATGGACGGAGCAAAAAGTGGAGTCTTGGTCAGAGCAAGCCGCCCCATTCTATTACCAGACATAATTAGGAGAAGCTCATCCGAAACTAGAGCTAGAAACGCTTCATTTCGTTTCGTTCCCGTTCTTCATTTTATTCTTCTTGAATCCAATGGAGATTTCTCATATTTAGAATCTTTCTGCGGTGTGCTCTGTTTACTATTCTTTCATACTTTCTTCCCTTTACCACGCGAGAGTTCAGCGAAGCGTGTGCGGGCGTGGAGAAGGAAAGGCCAAACACTTCGGCCTAACGGGAATGAGTAACGACGAAATGACAAGATGAGGTGCTCCGGGCACCCCCATTTAGATTTAGAAAGAAGGGCCAAAGGTTTTGGGCTTGTAGCTTTCCCCGTCCCCCCTTCGTCAGGTGGTGCTTGTCTGGGGGGTGTGCCGCCTGAAATCGGGCTTGAAGCTCTCGCCTTACCAATGAGCCGACAGCTGATGGCTGTTGGTCACGACTACTACCAAAAAGCTCCAATGAAGATGAATATTTCACATGGAGGAGTGTGCATCTTCATGTTGGGTGTTCTTCTGTCGTACGACCCGGTGGCTTATGTGGGACCTGTGGCCCACGCCTCCTATTTGTTCAGGGCGGGCGGCGTGAACTCTGATTCGATCCGGGTATTCAATCCCGCCGCTGAGATGCTCAGTTGACTCTTTAACCTTGATAGGAAGATGGCTTCTTCAATAATTTGTGCATAAGGGTAAGGAACTTTGGATGAACTAATGCGAATGGGTGTAAGCCTCGCTGCTCGGAAACACCCAGTGCTGACCACACTGAGAGACACGAAAGCGCAGGTAACGCCAGTTAGTGAAGTGGCGTTAAGCATCCCTAGCGGTACGAAAAGAGAGGTCGTGATGATATCATCTACGTCCGTACCTCTCCTCGTGGAGTAGATCCCGCATCCAACCAAGTCTTTGACCAGGGAACGGGAGAATTTCCACTACCGTTGGCAGGCCAGCCGGGCCGTGAGCGCGGTGGGACCGGGCTTCCCAAAAAGCCAGCCCCGGGCCGGAGTCAGCATAGAATGAAAGGGACGACCCTAATCTTGTGTTGGCAAAGCCAACTTCTTGGGTTGCGGGCGGAGAAGAGCGGACATGGGGACTCGGGTCAGGGCGCAGCGTAACTAAGAGAGCCATTCCATTTAGGGCGAGACAGAATGGGCGGGCACGAGCGGTCTGGTGTCCGAGCCAATTGGTCAGATGACGACTACTTCAGTTATTAGATTAGTATTAACCGCCTATCCCGAAATGAAATGGGATAATAGAAAGAACGGGAAGCGCTAGAGCTATAGGATTGGTTTTTTTTTTGGGGGGGGGGGGGGAAGCTTGCTTCTTCACAAGCTTACCCCCGCCCCGATCGGCAGCTGCTGGGTCTCCCCATCTCTCCTGAACTTCCCCCGGTCTTCGGCTCGAGCTGTATGAGGCAGAAACTCATCTCACGTACGGTTCGGAGGCCCAGCCCCACCCCAGCAGTAATGGTGCGGCTTAGGTCAACTAACACAAAGAAGATACAGTTCACTCAACGATTTCCTTTGGGTTCCGAACTCTATATGGGGAAGGAGCGTTGTTGTTTGCGAGGTCTCGATCATTTACATGGACCCACTTTTCATTCCATTTGTGGTAATTTGATGATCTATAAACCGTCCCTAACGAACGATCGGCTCATGTTTGAGCATGATGAATCACTTCGTGCCGACCTGTTGCCAATAAACTTTCCGGCCTCATATGAGAATGGAAAACTGGAGCATTTTCTGCATCAGTGGATGAAGAATCGCGAACATAAGAATTTCTGGTTGACCATGTTCCCAGAAAAAAGATACTTTCGAGAAACGACGAGCACGACTAAAGTAGCTATACATACAAATTCATTTACGGATCTATATGCTTCGATTGGAACTGGAAGTTCCAGAACAGGCGGCTGGTATACCACTATAATGAAACTGCCTTTTCTTTTTTTTTATTCGGATAGGATTTATGTTGGCTTCGTTGGGAGGCTCGCGTAGTTTGTTATGTCAGCTCCAAAAGGATAAGTTGCGTTAGAATTGATAAAGTTCCATGGAGTTCATAATTGCATAAAAGGAGTCAAAGTAGTGGCTGCGGCGCGTCAAGGCACTTCTTTGAAGGTCCCCGTCCACCCTGCCTGCCGGCCCATGAATTCTTCAGAGCGGGCCAGCAGGCGGGCGAGACAGAATGGGCGGGCACTACTAACCAAGCCAAGCCTAGTTCTCGCCGATAGGCGCTGGTAGCTTGCTTCCAAGCCTTGCCTTATATAATAGTTGTGGGCACGGCCCGAAGGAGCCTTAAGCACTTGTACAATGCTCAAGTCAAGGCTCTGGGCAACGAGAACGAGTAGGATGGAGCCTTGACTTTCTATTATATTAGTAAAGCGTGCCATATATATTGAGGGAAGGGAAAAGGGGGTCTCTTTCCTCGCCCGATGGTAGAGGTCAATCCCCTATCACCTTCGGTGCCTCCTTGTGGTCCTTCTCTTTAGCTTTTCCTCGGCCTTTAGAGCTAGTTGATAGGCCACTTTCTACATCTGATGCATTGATCTTTCATCTTGGATTTCTAACCTCAAGCCCTATCAAGCAAGGGATTCTTCGTCGGATTCATTCAAGCCATTGCGAATAAACAATTGGTAGAACTTCGTAAAGGAGTAGGGGCTTTCTTGTACGCTTCTCTCCCCCTATCCTTTAAAGCAAAGTGAACCCTTTGGAACAAGTTTTGGGTCTAATCGGAGGGTATAAATTTATCCCGCAACCTCGATTGCATCTTGTCTCATGTACTTCCCTTTGCCTTTCCACTTACTCCTTGCTTGGACTTGATCCCACCAAATTGAGGCATGACCCGTGCTCAGGAATTTTACCTTCGCATACCTCGGATAGTTTTTTCCAATCAAAGCACTTTTCCACGCTACTTAGTCAATCAAGAAAGTCCTCGGGATGCAATCGGCCATGGAAATTGGGAACGTCCACTTTGATCCCACGATCTCCTTTTTATTGAAGCCCTTATAAGGATAAGGCGGCCCAAGCGCTTCCTTATCATTAAAAAATGGAAAGTGAAATTGGCTGGAACTTTTTCTTCTTCATGAAGAGTTCTTTGATCATGTGATCGGATTTGAATCGGAGGTCTTGAACTCGAGTTTGTGAGAGACTCTTGCTGCCACCCTAGCTCTTTCATTTAAGCCCTTTTCTTTATTGCCTTAAAAAGAAGACCCGGCTTGTTCTTCTTTCTTTTACGAATCCAGCAAGCGAAAATCCTTTCTTCTCTTGAGTGATTGCTTGAGTTAAGCCTTCTTGACTAGTTTTGAGTCCCGATTTTCAGTCCTTGGATGATCTTTCGGGTCTTAGTACAATGGATTCCATAGGCTTTTCCCGTGCTCTTCCGAAAGAAGTATCTGGAAATAACTTGTCATGGACTTATGCGATGAAGAATGATTTGCTCGGCAAACCTTTTTTTGCTTATGTGGATGGGTCGCTTCAATTTCCCAAGACTAGAGAAGGGGATTTTCCTACAAAAGATGAAAAGTGCTTAGCTTCAAATGGGATTACTTGTGTACTTCATTTGAGCCCCATATACACCGTCACCTCTTTTGCGACTGCTAAAGATCTTTTTGATTACATAAGTCATCTTGATTCTCAGGAGGATTCTCCACCTTTCTATCAGTTGCAACATGAAGAACATGCCTTAGCTTATGGGTAAAATCAAGAAAGAAGTGTGCTATACTCTTTATTACCGAACGCTTAAGCTTCTATGGGACCAGCTGAACATGCTTCGGGGCATCGACCCTATAGTCAGAATCTTCAATCTGGAAGCTCTGCTGGTGCATCAGGCCAACAAAACATGTCCAAGATCATATTAGTATTCCGAGGGTACATTATTAGTATTCTGGGAATTGGCAACATTGACAGAAAGGGGGGGTAGGAATCCACTTTTTTAGGTGTAGCTATACTCAAAGTAGTCGGCCTAACCTTCGGTTCCCGTAACCAAGTTTTTCTTTCTCACTCTTTTTCTTACTTAATCCATACTTTTGACTTTTTATTAAGTGTGGGGCAAAGGGTGCCCTCTACTTCTACTTCTAACTAAAGGCGAACAGCCGGCATTGCAAGCAAATAGAGAGCCCCCGCCCGTTTGAGTCGGTCGTTCCGAGCTGGAAAGCATACCGGCAGTTTGAGTCGCGAAAGGGCCACTTGCTTAATTTCATCTTTATTATATTTATATTATTATATATATCAAACTTATATTATAAACAAAGAAAATCTTTTTTTTTCTCAAATTGTGCATTCCTGGGAAGAGGAAGAAGCAGATATAGCAAAGGCCTCCTCTTTCCGTCCGCTCTTCCCGAAGTGAGCGAATTGCATGTAGAGATCCGTAGGGCTTATAGTTTAATTGGTTGAAACGTACCGCTCATAACGGTTATATTGTAGGTTCGAGCCCTACTAAGCCTACCACCCCCTTATCTTCACCCGATACAAGGCAGTCGAAGTCCCCGCCACCCTGCAGATCTAAATCTAGCGACGGCACCTGGAACCACACTGCTGCCGCTGCCCTTTGGGCACGCCTCCTACGCTTACCACTCACCTATGCTCTTGCAGCATGCCCCCTTCGGGCAATACGGCTTCATAATACACGAAGCAGCTGAGCGATAGCTCTTCGATCGCTATATTCTTGCGATAGCGAAGGCGTGGTTTATCCTCTAAGAGAGAGTAGATGTGAAGGTGCGGATCGAAGATCTTCGCGAGACGGCCCATGAATCTCGAGAATCGAGCGTGGGGCTTGAAGACCCTACCGCATTCCATCCCCAGGGCCTTCCATTGGTCTTTTCTCCTCTTTCACCAGTGAGTGGTGAGTTTCCTTTTTCTTTAGGTACCTTTTTTTTGGATTCGGAGTTTGTTCCAACAGCTGCCACATGTGAGATCCTGATCGTCTTCCTCCCACTGTTGTTGCCTGCTGGGGGAAGGAAGGAAATTGGGGTTTCCTTCTAGGACCAGAGAAGGTCCAACTCTGGGCGGGCTGCCAGGTTTCGCCTACGCTACGGTTGAACAAGATTGAATTTTTTTTGTTCAACCGAAGTTAAGGAGTTCCAGAGCACGAGGGAATGGGCTTTCAATCCCATGACCGCCTCGTCTATGTACTTGGCGCCTCCCTTGAAGATGCGCGCGATACGATAAAAAAAGGGCCCCTGGGAGGAACCAATGAAAAGCCAGGGTAGAGCTGGAGCTGGCCCAAGCGAAGATCGGCACTCGAAGGCTTGAGGAGCAGCCCGCAAAAGGGAAAGCCGTGGAGATGGCAGACTCGCCAGTCAGGCACACCGTGAGGCTGACTACAGCAGACCGGGAGGTAAAAATTCCTCTTTTCCAGTTTCCATTTCCGGGAGTGAATGTAGGAAGTTCAGACGGTGGATCAGGTGTGAACATTCAACCAAAGACATCTTGGGGATCGGCAATAGCTAAGCATTGTGGCCATCACAGTTCAAGTTACGTATGGCTGGCGTACAACCTACGGGCTTCTTAGCCAAAAGAAAAAAGAACAAAAAAGGATGCCTGCTTTGGTACTTTGAGTCTAATCTTAGACAAAGAGCAATTAGGATATGAAGCACTGTTGGGTAGACAATGGCTCCAACCAGGGTGGTTCATGGCTGGGCTAATCAAAAAAAGTCTCAAGCAGTGAAAGGCAGGATGGAAGGCGGAAAAGGCTTGGCTTTGTTTCACAGAAAAAAGACTAAGGAAATGGAGTTTCCGTAGTGGTGATGCTAGCGTCAGTTGACCTGGTTGAGAAATCAGAAATATCTTATTTATATATGCAAGATCGAAGACGCGATTCGCGCGGGTCGACTTTTCTTTTTAAGATAGCAAGGAGGCGATTTGTTCGCTGGGCGATTCAGCTAGCCAAATCGCACTAATGAAATTCATTCGCCCTACTATCCTACAGAGCAATTCAAACTCTTAGTAAGACTAGGGTAGGGCTAAGGCGACTCATTCTATTCTCTCTGAGGTCAGGTAGGTGAAGCGTCTAGCTTAGGGGGGCGCGTCAAATCGCTGAAAGGCCTTGGTGATTCTCCAATTTGGTAATCTTAAGATAGAAAACCACAATGATTCCAAACTGCACTTCAATAGTCTCGTATCCATGCTGCCCCGACTCAAAACTCGATGTTTGTTAACTAAGCGGGACATTCCCAAACTAACTCTTATTTATCAAACTCCTTTCTCGTTCCCAGCCCTTACCAGGAAGTTTTCATTATGTGTTCTTTGCAGTGCCTAGGGAGGTTAGGAGTGAGTTAAGCTGATGCGTACAAATAGACAGACCAGGTTCATCCTTTTATGTTGAGGTCAATGCAATTCTGTCTATGATTAAGAGTCTAGGTGGTGATGAAGCTGGCTCATTCATGCTAGTCATCTTAGAGCTATGAGTCAGAACAATGTTCACCAACTCTTCCATAGTAATCTTGTTCATATATCGAAAAAGCTTTTGAATATGAGTTTCTATTGTTATATTAAAGTCTTTTGTCTCCTCCCCAAGGTAGCATTGCCGAGCGGGCGATCCCTGTCTTCTTTATCCAGCTAGCTTTTCCCCGTGGTACTCAAATTATATTTGTGAGAGCTCCTTCGGCTCGGCTATTTTTTTTTAAGGTAAGGTGGGACCTTAAGCATTATCAATAAAAATTCCTATCTATAAAGCGCTGAGTTGAAGAGGGAACAAGTCCCACAGAGAGATGATAAGTGGGAGAAAGAGTGAAATTTTGATCTCTTCTGGAATGGAAGACCTCCCATCCACTGACTACAAGACTGTAGCCTAACACCCAAGTTAGCTTGATAAGCTGTAAGCTCATTCGCTTCTGGGATGATGTTTGGCCGTGCCACTCTCCTCAGAGATGCATGCCATAATTTATATCAATTCACAAGGTTCTCATGACCTCAAAGTGAGAGACTACATTCAATATGAAGGAGAAAAAAGGATTTTTCTCCCTATTAAACTTCCCATCCAAGAGCATTTGGCTTCATAAGACTTTTCTTTTCTATGGACTGCATAAAGATTATCTTCCAGCCCAAAAAAGGAGGAGAATCCCTTTTGGCAGCTCAATCCTCACGGTAATAATTATCTATGCCAATTCCGCCTAAAAATCTCTTCAGGTGATCCCCCCTTTTTCAGTAGATGAAATTAGGATAAAAGTATATTATCTCAACACTTCCTTTCTCTAGCTTGCTCTTCAAAATCCAATTTTGGCCTGCGGTAATGTAATCAGGATTTCATCTCCTAAATTCTTTTTTCTATTTTCTAAGAAAGCAAGAAATAAATGGAAATTTTTGTTCGAAATTCTGCCTTATTCCATGAGATCTAGAAGCACTTCTGCAACCTTCTCTCTCTCCATTTTCCTTATCGCTCTTTTTTGACTGTTTTCAAAGGGGAATGAAGGCCTTCCTTAGAAGTTGTCGCTCGATCGAAAGGATATAACACATACGAAACCTTAGCTTCGCTGACTTTCTGAGGTATAACCTTCGCCACGACATTAGTGGCTTAGCTCTTCGCGCTTCCCACAAGCTTTTTTTATAGAGAGAGATTAAGGGGGCGGTAGGGAAGATTGGTCTGTTCCGCAAAGCTGAGCTTTGCGGTTCGCTCCCCCTATGTGGTCGGCCTTCTAACCAGTCTGCCTCCTTTCTCTTAATGGAATATAACAATGCCCGAGCTCCAGCTTTGCTTGCGTTCTTCACCGGCGCTTGCCGGGGATTTCTCATTCATCCCGCTCCTAAGGTAAGGAGTCTTCTGTGTGTTATAATCTTTACAGAAATGAATCGCATATGTTGGTTGAAAATTGCTCAGGAATTCATTGAGAGTGAGTTTGCCAGGTTCTAGGGGGCTACTCTTCTTTTTTGTCGATCGAGCCACTTTCCCTCATTCCACTCGTCCAGCCCTCTTCACGAACTTGTACAATCGATGCCATAAAGATAACCAACTCTATTATCAAAGAAAGAAGGAAACGGGCGACAATTTGGCACCAGATATCCGGAGGTGTGGAAAGAGCAGCTGTGAAAAGTGGAAAAACCATAAAAAAACGACGATTGTTCGTGAAGGTTTCCACAGAAAGACCCCTTAGGTCTGGCAAACGGATCACAATTACAGGTACCTGGGAGCATACCGATGGAATGAACGAAATACGAACAGTTAACATAATATGATCATAGATCTTAGGTTGTAACTTGATCATGAGCGAATTTGTTGATGTTGCACCCTCGAAGTATAGAAAGTGCCAAACATTGGGAACTACCCGGGGAGGAGTTAGGAACAGGAATAAGGAGAAGCGAGAACCACTTAAATAGAGGAATCGATTGTATTTCATCCATTGTTCTCCATAGCAACTGGGGATCAAAAAGCACCAAATTTGATGACTTATTAAGGGAAAGACGAAGTAAGAGCATGCTATTGAAGACATTACAACATATGTCGGGAAGGCCTCCGTTAATTGTGTACAAACAAAATACGAGTCCAAAGGCAGGGTAAGATAGGGTTTAGCTAATGGAGATATTAACTCTTCCGGGAACCAGTAACGCATAAACCATGTCAAACCAAGACCGATCAATATCCGAACGAAACGGATTCGAACTTCTCCTAGAATAGTTTCCGGTGCGAAATGAAATTCATAGGATATATATGAGTAATTCAAAGAAGAAATATAAATATTTGATAGGATTCGATTCATTTTAATAATAAACAAAAATAAAGAGGATGGACGTATTACATATCCTACTCATATTACCATTGATTATGTATCACAATTTCATCACTACATCGAAGGCTTTTTTGTAAATAGATTGAGAAGAGAGCTTGGTACCCAAACAGTCTCAATGATTGTGATCCTCATTGTGTACATAATTCGTGTTAGGATCTACCAAAGACATTTTTTGGGTATAGGGCATATAACAAAAGACTTTCCATTTCATTTCTATCAGTCATAAAAGAAAAAAATAAAAAGCAGACAGGAACAGTTTGATTCTCTAAGCAAGCAAGCAGGTTTTGAGTTATTGTTTCAGCACCTTAATTCTCTTGTTGGCTCTGATACCATGAAAAAAAATAGAGAAAAATACCTTACCTTAAAGAGAGTAAGAAAGAAAACCATTTTCAAGAGACAAACTCCACCAATGAACCACTTTCCTCCTCTCTTCTTTTCTTCATTCCCCTTTGAAAGCAAAAAAATCTAACGCTCTAGTCTAATTGAAGACTTTCAAGGCTCATGCTATTTGAAAGAGCTTTCAACATGGAGTGGAGACTCCATAACGTACACAAAGAGTAACTGATCTATGAATATCGTCCTAATTCAGGTCTTGTTCCGCACTTAAATGGATAACTCAAACCCTTACCTTGACCAGTTTGTAGTGGAAAACCTCGATGACATAATCGTTTATAGTCACTCACTGGAGGTTTGGAACCCTGAGTACAGTGTTCCGGGTGTAGCAGGAAAAGAAGCTATACGTGAAACGGTGCTCAGATGAAAGTGCTCTTTCTTGGCCATTGGATCAGCAAGGGTGTGATTCAGATGGATCAAGAGAAGATCAAGTCTGTTGTGGACTGGGAAGTGCCGAAGAAGGAGAGAGCAGGCAGCAGTGGTGAAGCTGGATGCTCGAAGCCATTTTAGATACGGCAAGACAGCTCAGGAGGAGTAGAAAGTTGCCAGAACTTAGGGTGGGGTTTGCTTTATGGGAAGCCAAAGTCAGCCTTTTTACAAACTTATTAAAGGGGGAGAGCGTCAGGACGGCGTCAAGGAGAACGTCGAGACGCCATCATTTTGGAGCGCGAGGCCAACAGAGCTTCCTGCAAAGGAGATAAGAAAAGCCTCAGCAGAGGAGATCTGGTAACCGTTATGAATGTGGAGGAGTGGGGCATTTTGCTCGTTACTGTCCCAATGTTAAAGAATACATGATTTTATAAAATCCACTGCTCATGCCCTTTTTGGTCTGATTCGATAGGGCTCTGGATGAGGCCCTTACTTAAAAGGGCTGCAGCCCTAACTGATCCACCATCCCCGTGGACGCTATGTTATCCGAACTCCCAGCATCAATGCTCATCTTTGCACTGGCCAATTCCGACATAGATTCGGAATACAGCCTTCCGTCTCCTCCTCCTTTCTGCTGACGTTGGCTCACGTTGCCACACAATCTAACGACAGCAAATCCGTCTTCTCTCCTAAGCTTCAGAACCCCCGCTATGTTTCTGACTTGAACTTAACTTTAGAGCTTCCCGGGCTAGATCCAAAATAAAAAAAAGTTGTATTTGCTAGCAACAACATAATGGAGGCAGTCAATCAATATAGATTGATCCAAAATCTGATTCAAATCCAATATAACACCTATGGGTACATGTCCCGCTTACGGAAAGTAGAAATGGAAGCAGATCACCAAACATGCCAATATTTGCTGCTGAAACATTTTATGTTGATCGTAACAGATTACTTCACGAAGTGGATCGAAGTCAAAGGGCATGCAAGGATTCAAGAAGAAGAAGTGAAAAGGTTCCTATGGAAAGACATAGTATGCAAATACAGAATCCCACAAGTACTCATATTCGATAACGGATTTCAGTTCATGAGGAAGACAGTTAAAGCTTTCTATGAAGGCTTAAAGATTATCAACCAATTTTCTATGCAATACTACTCACAGGGAAACTGCCAAGCAGAAAGATCAAATCAAATAATATTAGAAAGCTTGAAGAAGCGACTAGAACCAGCTAAAGGAAAATGGGTGGAAGAGCTGCCAGAAGTATTATAGTTTTAAATGACCACTCCAAGGGAGTCAACGGGAAAAACCTATTCGCTTTAGGATACAGAACAGAAGCAATAATACATGTTGTGATTAGAAGCCCAACTATGAATTCAAGTTTAAGCAAGCCACAAAATATGGAACTAATGAAGGAGAATCTGGACCTTCTAAAGTAAAAAAGAGAAATGGATTTGGTTTGAATGGCCAACTACAATCAGAAAAGGAAAACTTACTTTCGAAAGAAAATTCATAAACGGGGATTCTGGAAATGAGATCTAGTACTAAAGAAATTTTTTTCAGACGGAAGCGAAGTTGGGACCGAATTTCTAATGGCCATACATAGTCAGTGAAATTGGAGGCTACGGATATTACTATTTGACGATGAAAGATAGGCAAGACTTAGCCAAACCTTGGAACGATGTGCATTTGAAAAGATACTTTGTCTGACATGTAAATTTATTATATTAAATATTTTCCAGCAAGGGCTTTCCACGTCAAATGAGCCTAAATCCCTCATAATGAAACTGGGACCATGGTTCTACAATGAGCGTAAGTCCCTGAGAATGGACTACACTACAATGGGCAGTTGTTTCTCTAAAGAAAATCAGGGTCATGGTTCTACAATAAGCCTAAGTCTCTGAGAAGAAACTACATTACAATGGGCAGTCATTCTCTAAAGAAAACTAGGACAATGGTTCTATAATGAGCCTAAGTCCTTCAAAACTGATTACACTACAACAGAAACTAGGTTTATGGTTCTATAATGCACTTAAATCCCTAAGAACAGACTGCACTACATAGGCAACCATTCTCTAAAGGAAACTGAGGTCATGGTTCTACAATGAGCCTAAGTCCCTAAGAACATACTGCAGTACAATGGGCAGTCATTCTCTAAAGAAAATCAAGGCATGGTTCTACAATGAGCCTAAGTCCTTAAGAACATACTGCACTACAATGGGCAGTCGTTCTCTAAAGGAAACTGGGGCCATGGTTCTGCAAAGAGCCTAAGTCCTTAAGAACGGAATGCACTACAATGGGCAGCCGTTCTCTAAAGGAAACCGGGACCATGGTTTTATAATGAGCCAAAGTCTTTGAGAACAGACTGTACTACAATGGGAACTTGTTCTCTAAAGGAAACATAGGCCATGATTCTACAATAAGCTTAAGTCCCCAAGAACGGACTGCACTACAATCGTAGTCATTCTCTAAAAGAAACTAGGGCCATGGTTCCACAATGAGCCTAAGTCCCTGAGAACAGACTACACTACAATGAACAGTTGTTCTCTAAAAAATATCAGGGCCATGGTTATATAATGAGCCTAAGTCCCTGAGAATGGGCTGCACTACAATGGGCATATGTTTTCTAAAGGAAACTAGGGTCATGATTTTGTAAAAAATCCCTATGTTATTTAGAATGGATTATGCTCTAGCGAGTAGCCGTTCTCAAAAGAAAATTGGAGCTTAAAAGATGTAAAATCTTCAAAAATAGAGAATACTACAATGGGTGGTCATTATCCAAATGAAAAGTGTCCCTATGAATGGGAGAACATTGCACTGAAATAATTTTGCATGAGAAATACAACGAGAGAAAAGTAGAAGTAGAAGAGAAGAAAAATTCTAGTCATTGAGAAAATAGAAGTTCTTTTCATTCATTGAAAGGAAAGTACTTTTGAAGCAAACAAAAATTAATACAAAAGGCATAAAAAGTTAAAAAAATCTAAGAAATGATGATAGTTTCATCAACGACAACATCTTCAAAAGGGTTGGCAGCAGTATCCTCAACGGGAGGGTTTGCAGCGGCATCCTCAGTTGAGCCGTTGATTTCAGCGAGATCCATTTCAGGAGGAAAGTCTGAAAGGGGAATCCTGGGAGGAATCTTATTCGAACCTTTCCTGTAGCCTAGATTGTAGATGACATGTTTAACTTCGTCGAAGGCCACCTGGAATTCATCATGCACCATTCTCTCCTTTACCTCCACTGCTTAAAGCTTGGCAAGCTCAACTACCTTTAGAGACTTCAATCTTAAAGTTCTCTACTCTTAAAACTGTTGCTTGTTGGGCTTGCTTCTCCACGGCTTCTCGTAGGCGAACCTCGACTCTCTTCAACTGTCCAATTTAGCTTGTAGCCCAGACACTAGGTCATGACTCTCAGCTTGTTCTGTATAAAGGCCAATCATAGCTTGTTCATGGAGTATATGATACTCCTGAAGGGCGTTATGATGGATAATGGCCTGGAAGAAAAAGAAGAGAAATAGAAATGCACAAGTGTAAGGAAACGAGAAAAGATGGGAGTAAAGAAAAAGTAAAAGTGCGAGTAAACGGGAAATGAAAGATAAGAACTTATCCTGATTGAGTCGTGGCTCATTGAGCTGATGAGCTTGCCAGTGTTCACCTTACGGGTCATTTGAGTGTTCACATTGTACATAATGCCATGAGAGATTGCATGTCCAGCTTATTCTTCTTATTCTTATTCTTCTTCTTGTTCGGAGTCTGTTGACGCAAAATACTTTTAAACAGTTGGAAACGAGGAGATGTAGAACGGAAAGAGGGAATCAGAATACCTCTAGGGAGCGACGTCAGAGATGAGGGAGCTGATGTTGAAGCAACAAGAATGGGCATAAAGTCAACATTGACTTCTCTTATAGGATCAAGAAGTTCATACCACATTCTTTATGGGCAACGAAAAGTAGTTGCTACCCTTTCATTGAGTGCCCTCGTCAGAAACGGCTTTGCATTGGCTCGTTTACTTGGATCATACAAAGGGAGAAAATGTCAGCAAACGAATATACTTTAAAAAATAAAGAAAGAAAATAGTGAAAGGAAGAGAAAAGGATCCCAGGCCGTGAAACTTACTGAGAATCTCCCATCTCTTGTGAATTATCCAATTACCATCACCACTCTAATTCCCGTCGATGTTTAAAATATCTCGTTCCCATCCTTTGTCCCATTTGGGGAGCTCTCTTATAAGTGGTCCTCTTTTGTTTGGTATGGGGGTCATATAGTAACTTTCCTTTCAGAATTTTACTATGTACGTGTATCGAAGTTTATATAAACCTAAACCTAGGTTGTGTCACCTATTCATTGCCTCGAAATAGAGATTGATCCTGTATGAGTTTGTGGTGAATTGGGAAGGAGCAAAACGATAATGAGAAAAGAATTCCTGAAGAAAAGGGAAACGATCTGAAACCTAGGGCTATATACATTGGGTGAATAGTGATCTTTCAAGGGGACTTACAAAGAACGCCCGATGCCCAACTCTCCCCTAGAGAACATGTGATATCGAGAAGGAACGCATTTTGATAGATGGTCATGAACTCCCTAAACTCTGGCTCAGTCCTAGCTAAAGGAACAGTAGAGGAGAAAATGGTTCCATCATCCATGTTTTTAAGAAATGAAGAAAAAGAAGAAAAAGAATGAGAAATGAAGAAACTTACGAGACTGAAAGTGAGAAATGAGAAAAAAATGAAGAAAAGACCTTTAAAAAGGCCGCGGACGTGAAACATGACTCCAATCCCTTTCAGAGATGTCAAAGAGCATAATTAAAAGACGTTTAAGTGTGAAAAGACTTATTAAAAAGGCGTACCTGAAAATGCATGATGGAAATGAATCGTCGCGACAATTGACAAAAAGAATAGTGATAACCGACAAAAAAGGTAGATGCAGTCTGCCAAAAGTAACTTGGAAAGTTGCGTCGCGCGTTCCCAAGAAGCACATGAGAATGGACAACAAGAAGACGTAACGACAGAAGAAAAAGCGTTAATCATCGACGGCTGACGGGGGGTGAAAATGGCCTATCAAAAGGTTGGTCGGAAAACCACGCTGCGTGTTCCCAAGAAAAGCGTGAAAACGGAATACGGGAAGATGTAACTTCAGAGGAAAATGAGGCAATTATTACACATCAATGGATGGATTGCATTGAGTGTAGTGGGGGTCAATGAACACTCAAAATCTTATCTTACACATGACAAAATATGGACCGAAGAATAGATCAAGGAGTTTGATGGAATGTGAGCCGTTAGATCGATATTGCAGTTACAAAAGAGATCTTAGAAATGAATACTTGTTATCAGTTAGTTATCATTTTCATGTATAAATACAGTGATGTACAACTGTGAAATTCATTCAAATGCAAGTAAACTTTTACTCTTGAGTTCATTGTTCTCTCTCTCAGATTACTATTTACTTACAATATTTCTTTGTCATAGATTTTTCTGTTTCAGAAAAATCCTTTACAAATATAGTATTATATAGATCACAGTGAGATGGACTCTAATTCTCTATACAACAAAAGCCTCACCGGTACCATCTAGTTATTAAGTTTTAGTTAGCTCATTGAACCAAAAGTCATTTCATGAAACAAATATATATCGACGGCTAACTATTGTTAGTATGTAGCGTAAGCCTTTGGGTTATGGGTGTGCATGGGACGAATTAGGATGGGTTTTGTGCCTTTTTATCCTGTCCCGATAATTTTTTTTAGTCATGTCCCGTCTCGTATGGAGAGAAAATCCCAAGCGGGATGAGACGGGATGGGGGTCGGGACGCTAAGGGACGTTTTTTTTTTCATTTTTACCGCATGTTTTTTACTTTTTTGGACTATTTTGGGTTGAATTTGATTGTTTTGGATTTTGGGTTGTTTTGGCTTTTCTTTAGAAATTTAGACTATGTTATAAATGTTACAAATCAATTACAGGTTAAAAATCAAAAGAATTAAGGTTAAAATTTAAAAAAAAATACAATGTTTATATATATATATATATATATATCAGGACGGGACAAAGTCAGGACAAGGACTCTTGTCCCATGTCTCGTCCTGTCCCGGACGGGACAAAAATTTTGCTTCATGTTCTATCCCGTCTCGCTCGATTCTGGATGATTTTTCAGAACGAGATGATTTTTTCGGGACGCTTACACACCTCTATTGTGAGAGTTTAGACATACACGACTTGAGAGAATGTGAATAAAGAGGTATATTCATCAATCTCTTATCATGGCTACACCGATCCATAATCCACCAGCTGCTCTCGTTGTCTTCGTCATATGGAGATAATACTATACCCTCTCTTTATGGTTTATCATACTTTAGAATCAAAATAAATTATTCATTTGAGATTTTTGGTGATTAATTCTTAATTATTAAGTGTGCAAAGCCTTGAATATGGAACGTCTTTTTCATCCATCTGGTTTCCCTTTTCCAGCTCCCATTTTTTCTAATACTTAGAATATAACCATATATATTGGTAATATTTGTCATTTAAGTGTTTCTTTAAAACCTTTTACCAAAACAATATCGCACTTTTTTATTTTATTTTTTTTCAATCAAGCTTGAACTTCAAAGCATGATGTTCACCCATTCATAGTGGTCCCAATCCCCATGTTAAAAACAAAAACAAGTGGTCCCATGTTAAAAATAAAAAACAAAGTGGTCCCATGTTATAAATAAAAAACAATACAGGTGATGTGATCCCACCAAAGGATGAGAATGACCCAGATCTGAAGGTGATGTCCGGACTGATATATGGGACTCCTCACAAGACTAACTGTAGCTCCGGTTCGGCTAAAAGTAAATGATTTAATTGTATAAAAATAAAATAAAAAATAACATGAAAATTTATAATTTACATAAATGATTGAATTTTATAATGGTTTATTTTTAAATTTTAAAAAACATTATAAATAAATGAGATTGCCCAAAGGGATCTTATTCGCATTATTTACGTAACAATCACAGCATAAAATATTATTCGCGTAACAACTCTAGCGTAAAATGTTACGTAATTTATAGATACATACGCTATGGTATATAATAAAATATTATATTATGCATATTTACCGTAATATATTTTAATTTATTACCAATATATCATAGTATATATAGTATATTTTTTATACCATCAATATATTATAGTATATTTAATTAAATCCTTAACTTTCTAGAAATAAATTATTGTTTCAGAGAAATATGTATATATCTCATCTATGTCATTTGTGTTGTTAAATGATCACATATTGTTTTTTTAGAAAAATGGTCAAAATACTCCAGGTGAATTAGACAAAATGCAAAAAAAAATACAGTTGGTCTCTGCAAAAAAATCGCAGGGACGCACGCTTCATCAATCACACTAAAATTTTTGTATTTTTTCAATTCTATATTGTAGCGCGGGCGCACTGTACGAGGAGCACTTACACATTGCACAGTACGCGGTGCCTCTAGATTTTTTAATATACATTTTTTTTATTTTTTTAGAAATTAGAAACTTTTTAGTAATTTTTTCAATGAGACTTTTTAATAATTATAAAAATGATGTAACTATGTTTATTGACATCATATTGACAACACATAAATAATATATCAACATCTTTTACCAAACGATTAACAGTTTTACATTATGTAAATAATTTAACTACACCACGTTAAAAAAATTGTTACTTATTTTAGTAACTACATTACTGATATAACTAAATTATTTACAAAAATATTATTAGGGTGATCAAGTTTTAAGAGACTAATTAATATGACAATCATTTATAAGTTTATATTTTGTGACTCATTAAAATGATTTGAAAAATTAACTCACGTATGATTGTTACATTACTTGATACTTAAAACTTAGATGTTTACTTGTTACATTTAGAAAAGTACGTGCTTTACACATGTTAAGCTTATTTAAAATACATATAAAAATTGAAACTAATATTAAACGTTAAAACAATACTATTTTTGAAAATAATTATAAATCTAAATTAAAAGTAAAATAATAATAATAATAATAATAATAATAATAAAAGTTATATTTACATGTTTATAATAGTGTTGAAATTGCATAATATATTATTGTTATTTAAATAATATATATAAAATGATTATTCAATGATTTCTATTTTATTATATAAAGAGATCATTTATCTTATTAAAAATATTTCTCTTTATTTATTTTTATGAATTTTCATATTTCGGTAACATAAATATTAAATAATATTTAATTTTATAAATGTATAACGATTAGATTACTGTTGACTTCAAAATATTCTCAAAATGAAATTCATTTTATGGATATTTATGTTTCTAATTGTAAAATATTATAAAAAAATATTTTTAACTTTTACAAAATATTTATAAACAAATTATGGAATATAAAATAATATTTCATTCTGCTCATCATATTAAATGACAAAGTAAAATCTCAAAGTTGTATTATATTTTAAGGAGACTTACATGGTAAAAAGGAGAATCAAAAGTTTATCTCCTTTAAGCTCCTTTTAATATATTAAGTTTAAGATTAAGATGAGTCTATCCACTTAATTTAAGTAACTAACTTGCATACATTAAATAGTAGTTTTATTACATTACGTAAAAAATCACTTAAATTGGCTAATTTAATATTTTCACGTAAATAATTTATTGATTATATGTAAGTCAAGAATTATTTATCATGTGTTGTCGATCAATTCAAAATTCAAAAAATAGGCTGAAAGTGAAATGAAAAAGTAGAGCTAAAGTGATATTACCTAATTTAAATGATGAGGAGATTACAAATCTCTTTTTTTCTCTCATGCATTTTATACAAGAGGGTACCACAACGTTGACTCCCCGTGAAGCGTAACTCTTACGGCAAGAATGCACCATGGAGTGTCACTATTGATATGCACCATGAAGTGTCGCCGCTGTGATGCACCATGGAATTCTGCCTCTGAGGTAGCTGGCATGGGTGTTGCCCCTAAGGTGCCCATGAGGTGCCGTCCCCATGGCAGCACCATTGGATGTCACCCCATAGGTGTATTGTGGAGGTGCATGGATCACCATTCATAATGTAACTCGAAGATAACAATGACGTACTTCGAACAAGATGTATCACTATGCTATTACAACGTGTCATCACATCACAAATCACTAAGTCAAGTGACAAACACTTGGGTGGATGTATGGTTGCCTGGGAACGTTTGACATGTTGTGTACTGGTAGGATTAGGGGATAGGCTACATCATATTGGAGAGGGAAACTCTTCCAATATGATCACTTTAAACATTGAGAGTGTGCTACCCCTCCTACCTTGGGAATGGGGTTTGGTCTTGAGAGGAGGCTTTGGGTGAATACTGCCATTAAACCCCATCGGTTAGGGATATTCCCTCTAGATCATGGTCACTCCACAAAAACCTACGTGAGATCCTCCTCTTGTTCACCTCAATGTGATTAATCAGTTGAGGTGGCGCACTCAGATAAGTGAGTTTGCAACTAATTAAGAGATTAGTTGCAATGGTCCACCCTCATTTTTATCACCTATAAAAGGAGGGCCTCTCCTTCATTTGAGGGGATGAAAAACTCCTAGAGTGAGTCCCACTTCCAGAGAAAGAAAGTATTTTATCACCACATTTAAGTGCGTGGATTGCTCTCCCTTCACCTCCCTTACATATTTTTTGACATTCTCAGGCGTTATTCCGGTCACTTACTAAGGATTAGACCACTCTCGCACTCACGCATCACTTTGCATCTACACGTTTCACTCTCTCACACTCTCTCTCGTACTCAAAATTTGATACCGTACGTATTAAAATTATATACCATAGCTAATTTATAAACTAGTGACATTGGCCTTGAAATATTTCCCCTTTCTGCCCTTGTCTTCCTCACATTGTTTTGGCTTTAGGGTTTTGAACAGTAGTCATATCTTCCCCAAAGAGCTTTCACGCGTTTCATGCTCACCGCCGCCTGCTCGTCGCCTTTTTGTCTCTATTTTCCTTGTTGTGTGTTATTAGTCGGTAACCTCCCTCCCTCCCTCGCTGTTATTCTTTGAGATTTTAGAAAATCTTATAAAATTAACTATTAGTACGTTGTTAGGGTTAAAATTAGTTATTTGTATAGAAACTAATGTGTTGTTAGTATTTCATTTTTGGATCTAAGGTTTTTTCTGATTATTTATTGAATCTGATATTTTTCTAGTATTTTTCGCATGAATTTTCTGATTTTTTACGTGAGTTTTCTGGGTTTCTTGATGAATCTTGCAATTTATTAGGAAAAATTGCAAGACGCTGTGGTATAAAAATTTTATACTATATGTATATTATTTATCTACTATATGCATAACTTCTTTTTAATGGAATCTAGGTGTCACTCACGCTACAGTACGAGTGTGGGGCCGTTGCACGTGTACTGTTAGAATTTTTGGCCTTTTTCATTAAGCGCTTAATGGTAAAAGTTAAATAATGTTCAATATAAATAAAAGAAAAATTTTGTAGAATAAACAAGCTTTGGGAGCTGTTTTAAGGAATATCAAACTTTTAATAGTTTTAGGTAAATAGCAGGTTTTATAATTTGTCAAAAAATATATAGATGATATACCGATTTGAAATATGCTAGAATTAAGAATGTAATTAATGCTCACAATTTTAAATTTAAAACACCCAAAATCTATGTATGGTGCGTTTGATGATTTTTCAGGTATATCAGAGGTTTATAGATGATATACTAATTTAAAAGATGTTAGAATTAATGATGTGAATAGATTATGAAGTGCTCAAAAATCAAAAATTGAAATATCTAATATATATGGTGTGTTTGATAATTTTTTAGATATACCAGAGGTAAATAGATGATATATCAATTTAAAATTTGATTTATCATAATGGTTCAACAAGAAACATACTGATTTACCATCACGTTCAAAATTTCAAATTTTATGTACTGATAGTTCTTCGGGTATATCAAATGTATTGATAACGTCATTAATTTGAAAGAATATTTCATTAACAAACTTTAGATGATATTAAGAAAAATATAATCAACCATTAATTATCCCATAATTTAATTAATAATTAACATTTGAATTAGAAATCATTGATTCTCATATTTTTAATTAATTAAAAGATTCATTGAATTAGATTATGAAGTCCGTATATTTAAGGTTAAAATCACTAAATTATCATTTTGTCAACAGATGGTTGATGATATGACAAGAAAAATTATTCATTTACCTAAAGTTTGAAAAACAAACTTTTATTTCTTAAATTGACTTTTAAATTTATATATTTTGTGCAATTAATTTAAATTAAATGCTTACAGCCCTCCTTAAGCTTTGTTGGTATTGCCTAATTTTATATTGATTATTTTCCTTATTAATGTAAGCATTATCGATCTTGTAAAACGGAATCATTCTATTTTTCTAATTATCGGAAGCAAAATAAGTTATTTACCATTACCATGTCAAACACCATTTATGACTTGATAATGTCTGTATAAGAAGACGCATATTGTCTTTTTTTTTATCTCAATTGAGGTACTGTTATTAGTGATATTCATAAAAATGTTTGGTATCACGGTATTACATAACATTTATAATTAAAATATATTTTTATTTATGATAAATTAAATGCAAAATATATATGACAGTTAAAGTTTTAAAAAAAATACATGACAATTAAACTTCAATTATAGCTAATTGAATGATGTCCTATTCGAACAGTTTATATAGAATACTTCTGCCTACTAAATCTGATTGGTATTGTAGCACTCAATTATCATGAAAGATGTGGTAGGCGTGGAAACATTGTTTTTACTCCATTGCTCATATAAATTTGTAGGTCTCACATATTCATAGAGAACCTAATCAGATTGTTGATGCTCTACTTCCAATACTACTTTAGATGCAGCTTGTTTGTGGTTTAATGCTCTATAATTTTGTAACTCATTTGTTGGAAACAATTTTGTCGGTCATGCTTCTTTTGGTTTTAGATATTGATTTTGGTTGGACACGTGTGTTTGTTTCTTTTGGGCCTAAGCGTCGTCTGAATTTATAGGATATAGGTGAAAAATATGAAATTAAATTTTATCTAGACAATATTTAATAAAAAAAATATTTATACGACGAGGAAAATAAATAACTTAATTTTTTTTATCTAATAGTAGAGATTTTGATTTTATTGTTGTCGTTACAAAAATAGTTACTTTGTTATTGGTGCATAGTAAAGATTCTGAATCTAATAGTAGAGATTTTGAATCTCGCCCGCTCCCATCCAGTCTCGGCATGATCAAAACTCTGTTAGATCGATATGGCAACTTAAGAAGGGGTGAATTGGGTGATCGTGTTCAAATTCAAAAAAAATTCGCACTCAAGTGAAAAATAAATGTTCAAGAATGAACTTCAATATTCCACGAGTTTAATGCTTGAAAATATAAATAAGTAATAGATGAAAGTGTTAAATTAAATAATGCTCACAAGGCTATGTTTCGAGATTAAGTGACCTATTGCAATAACTCTCTCGAAAGAGTAGAATCTTCAATCTAAACTCACAAAAAAAATCTTGCTCAATCAAAAAATTTGTAAATATAAAGCTCTAAATATTAAGAGATCTATGAGAGTATTGGAAGAGTTTTAGGAGCAAGTATCTTGGCTATGAATTGTGTGTTTTATGAAGAGAAATTATGTGTATTTATAGAGGAGAATGATGTTAGGGTTTAGGAGGGAAAATTTTAAATTTGGAATATAGACAAAGGAAATGACACTCCATCGTAATTAAGGAGGATAAAAAATCATTGACCTAAAAGGCAATGAATACTCCTACCCGAAAATAACACAATATGACAAAAAATTATTTGGGTAAACTTCATATCTTTTTATCTACTTGAAATTGAAACGTACTTTTTTGTGATTTGTCATTATTTTCATCTCATGTATTTTGTCTATTTTGCAAAAGATATATGATTTTCGGTATTTAGGTTTTTTATGAATGAAGATTTAATTTAAAGATATCTATCCCCAAATAAATTGAGTTTTAATAAAGACAAATAAAATGAGTAAACTCCTAATAAAAATTACATGAAATTAAATATCTTCATGATTTTTAATCTTCATGCTTTATGAGCTCCTATGAAAATAAATATAATTATGATCTTGATTTGGCATGTCTTGTGGTAATTTTCGATGAAAATAAATCAAGTTGATCACATTTTGGATACCAAATGTATTTAGTTGTTCCATGTAAATATTAAAAAATTCTTTTTAATAGCTTGTAAATGTGATACTTTGAGAGAAGTTTGAAAACGAGTATATTAATATACACTAAACATGAAAATCGGGTCTATTAATAGTTAAATAAAGTATTGATACAACCATACCTCGATATTTCATTATATCAACGTCTTTACTTTTCTCATCATTGTGTAGCTTTGTGGTGGTACTCCTGAGAGTATCACTAGCCTTCACATTTTTCATGCCATATTTCTTTAGCAAGTCCTTGGTAAACTTTTCTTGGTTTATGAAGATCCCATCATTCATTTACTTGATTTGTAGTCCAATGAAGAAGTTCAATTCTCCCATCATGTTCATTTCAAACTCATAGCTCATAGAGTTTGTAACTTCTTGCACAACGATTCACTAGTGCACCAAAAGTTATATCATCTACTTATATTTTGACAATTAAGATATCGTTGCCATTTGATTTTATGAAGATGATGCTATCTATTTTACCCATGTTAAATCCATTATCAATAAGTAATTTACTTAGCATTTCATACCAAGCTCTAGGAGCTTGTTTTAGTCCATAAAGAGCATTTTTAGTTACACGCGTGATTTGAAAAATTCAAAATTTGAAAAATTCGAACTTTGAAAACCAGGAGGTTGTTCTACATAAACTTTCTCCATAATGTATCTATTTAAAAAGACACTTTTGACATCCATTTGTATAAAACAAAATTTTGGAAACATGCAAAGGCTAATAAAATTCATAGTGACTCGAGTCTACCAACTGGAGCGAAAATTTTATCATAATCTATACCTTCTTCTTGATTATATCCTTCTGCCACTAATATAGCTCGATTTCTAGTAATAATACTATTTTCATCTAGTTTATTTCTAAACACCCACTTAGTACCAATTATTGAGTGTGAGTGATTAAATGGTCTAGAAATAAGTTCACATACATTACTTCTTTCAAATTGATTAAGTTCTTCTTGCATAGCAACTATTCAGTATTCATCCTTTTCGGCTTCTATAAATGATTTTGGTTCACGTTGAAAAATAAAAGCAATGTTACCAATACTATGAAGCGTGGAGTGTATCTCTATCCCTTTTGATATGTCTCACACTAAGAGCTCATTTGGATGATATTTCACAAATTCTTTCAGAAGTTAGTTGCGATCTTGTACTTTGACATTTTCTTGAGAAGAGTGTCTTAGCATTTAAAGATATTTTTTATCATCATCATTCACTACTTGATTGGCAATATTTTTACCATTCATAATTTTGAATGGAATATGAGCACCATTTTCAACAACATCCCACAAATCATAGTTAATCGATTGAATATAAATCCTCATTCTCGCTTTTTTATAAGTATAATTATTACCGTTAAAAAATAGAGGTCTAGTAGTAGATTGACCTACAACAAAAAAACCACTCATGGATGACATAACTCAAAACGATAAGTTTTTTGTATAGAGCATCAAGCTTTGATACCAAATTAAAGATTGATATGACAACTCAAGGGGGGGTGAATTGGGTGATCATGTTCAAATAAAAAAAAATTCACACTTAAGTGGAAAATGAATGTTCAAGAATGAACTTAAACATTCCACGAGTTTAATCCATGAAAAGATAAATAAGTAATAGATGAAAGCTTCAAAGTAAATAATGCTTGTCATAATATAAATGCATAAATATAAAGCAAGCAAACAAAATAAATTGCAGAAACTTAAAGTATGAAACTTAAATTGCAGAAATTAAGTACTAGAAATTGAACTGCAAAAAATAAGTGCGGGACATGAATAACACAAAATAAAAAAAGAAGAAGGAGAAGACGATAGGTACACAATATTTTTATGTGGTTCAGAAAATTCTATTCATACGTCCATGCTCCAAGCCCTCAACATTGGAGATTTTTAATCCCACAATTTTCTTAAGGGTGAGACAACCCTTACAAACCTAATTGGATTATGGGTGCCAACTAAATCTCATAAGACTATGTGTTTCAAAATTAAATGATCTCTTACAATAACTCTCAAAATAGTAGAATCTCCAATATAAGCTCACAAAAAAATAATCTTGCTCACTCAACAAATTTGCAAGTATAAAGCTTAAAATATTATGAGAGATTTAGGACAGTATTGGAAGTGTCTTAGGAGTAAGTCTATTGGCTATGAATTGTGTGCTTTGTGAAGAGAAATGAGGTGTTTTTATAGAGGAGAATGAGGTTAGGGTTAAGGAGGGAAATTTTCAAATTTGAATATAGACAAAGGAAAATACACTCCATCCTTAATAAAGTGGACATAAAATTTTTGAGCTAAAAGATGAGGAATACTCCTATCCAAAATAATACAATATGACAAAAAACTATTTGGGTAAATTTCATATCTCTTTATCTACTTAAAATTGAAACTTACTTTGTTTGTGATTTATCATTATCTCCAACTCATGTATTTTATCTATTTTGCAAGAGAAATATGATTTTTGGTATTTAAACTTTTTATGGATGTAGACTTAATTTAAGGATATTTATCCCTAAATAAATTGAGTTTTAATAAAGGTAAATAAAATGAGTAAACTCCTAATAAAAATTACATGAATGTAAATATCTTCATGATTTTCAATCTTCATACTTTATGAGCTCATATGAAAATAATTATTTTCATGATCTTCAATTGACATGTCTTATGGCAAATTTCCATTAGCCTCTGTAGACTTGTCTAAATTTATTAGTAACTTCATTGTTTTGTTATCATCAAAAGTTATCTCATAGAAATATAGTAGAACAAACTCGTCCAGTTCTCGAATTGTGAAATTGTTTTCCCATCTCAACCCCTCGGCCGTGATTGGGACTTGATTTTTTAAATGTGTCAGATTTTTGCCCCTCCTAATTACGTCCTAAAAGGGCCTTTGGCGTACTAGGCTAATAAATTCTATAAAATAAATCACTCTATGATAGGATACATCATTTCTGAATCTTTACTAAGAGATATAAATGGCACTATACAGAACAAACTACTTGTATTTGGTAATAATGCAACTTTCTCAAACGAAGGTTAGAGGCGTAACATTAGTTGAATACAATATATTTGATACTTTACAGGTCAAAAAGTTGAAAACCCCATTTGATCAAAACTACGAAGCAAAGTTCTCAGGGTAGTGAATGGGCCTGGCCCTAGCTCGGCCAAAAAATATATGGCCCTGGCCTAGTTCAGTCGATAAAACACTTTCCGCTAACAAAAAGATCGGGGCTGCATTGGAAGTTTTTAACAGTCGAAGAACGTTTAGTGGAGCAAACAACTTAAGAAAATATATTGATACACTGTTACTAGTAGATGAAGATAAAGTATACAAATTCAATATCTTAGATTGGTGGAAAAAAGACATAGTTTTCCCGTGCTTTAACTAATGGCTCATGATATAATAACCGTGTCGATTTTAACGGTCACATCATAATCAGTTTTTAGTGCCGGCGGATAAGTGTTATCTGACATAAGAAATCGTTTGTCTCCTTAAACACTTATTTGTTTAAAAAATTGAGATCTAGCAAGTAAGTGAATACAAGAGCATGGAATGATAGAAGAATTACAAAATGATATGGCTACGATTAACAATTGGGGAGCCAAATATGAAAATCATAGTTTCTCCCAAAGACTAATTATTTTCATGTATTTAGATTACTAATTATATTTGATAATTAATTGTAACATTTATCATAACCGAGAAATTATAAATGATAGATGGTTGAGTTATATTTAATGCATATTGATGCAATATTTCTCAACATTTTCTAATTAAGAATAAATTATTATTATTATTATGTTTATTTTTATTACTATTTAGTTCATTTTGTGAAATTGCAAAATCAGCATGTATTGTTTTCAACAAAGAGAATAGTAAAATAAGTAACATTTTCCGTTTAATATCAATGAGCTAAAATACTGACCATTTGGCATAGCCCAACTCAACCCTTTGGCATAAGCTTGAGCTTGTGCTTGGTGGTATAGAAGTTGAAGCGGATGATTGAGCAGGAGCTATAAAATGTATATAATACTCATATATATTATCAAGTAAGGTTTTATCAAATATAGTTAAAATATCATTAACTCAAATAATATATCAATCATAAGTTGTCTCTAGCCAAGATTCCAGAGTTTCTTTTTTGTATGTGTGATCAATTATAATACCAAAGAAAAGGTAATATGTATGTCATAAAAATGTGTATACAATTTTTCTTTCATTTTAATAATTACACTTCTAAAAATATCTAAAATTTTTATGAGTAGAAAACATATAACAAATATTCACTAATTCAATAATACACTAGGAGTATATAAACTAGAAAAAAAACTTTTGTGGCGGTGTTAAAAACATAAGAAAAAAATCTCCTACCACCTCGATGATAGTCCAATCTTTTTTATCAAGACGTTCAACATAACAATGTCGTGAAATACTACTTACTTTAACATAATATATATTTATAAAATACTTCAACATAATATATATTTATAACATCTTTATACTTTGTTGTTAAAATTTTCATAAGTAGAATTCCGCCTACGTGATAAATTAGTTATTATATTTTTTTTCTGTGTAATTTTTGTCAACATTTAAAACGTAATTCATGACCTGATTGAGAAGAATTAATATTACAAACAATATTTCTAATTTTTAAAAATCGAATCAAATAATAAAGAAAATCATGTTGTACAATTATATTCAAAATATGTGCACAACAACGGATACGTTATTGATTCTCTAATGGAGACCGAATGTAATCAAGCAAATAATTTTCATCCATGTCATTATTACTAGCATTATCCAATGACGAAGAAAACAATTTACTAGCAATATCTCCCTTTTCAGTTTCTTTAAAATAACATTACATATAACATTACCAGTATGAGGATATTCAACCATAGTAAATAAATTATATTCTTATATAATTTTTAGTTATATCTATAGTATGTAGCCAAAGTAAGAAAACTCATTTGATTACAAGATGTCTACACGTCAGAAGTTAAACAATTTTTTCCTTCATAATGTTTGGAAAAAAACTTTTCAAGGCTTTCTTTTTTTGTAGAAAATGTTTTCATGACTTCTTTTTTTTAAGTAAAAGATGACAAACCAACATATCGATGATTTATACTCCTTTGAATCGAACCGGCAAAATCATGTTTATCAATAATTGTAAACGGATGCTTGGCCATAATAATATAACCAATTAATTCTTGTTTAGCACGTATTTCATAATAATTCTATGTGGACACATTACCATTTATGCCCTTGCTACTTTTACTTTGGCCGGATAACATATTATTTATTATCTTATTTTTTTTAAAACTATACAAGTTTGTTGCATGTATCTTTTTAATTGACTTATATCGGACCCCGATTCACCTTTCAAATGTTTACCACAATTGTTATAAATTGCTTTTAATTCACTAATACCATTAGGATTTTGTCATCATCTTTTAGTAAAAGTTTTACATACTTTGAAGGATTGTCACTTACCTAAACATGAGATGGTGTGGTATGGATGCTAGAAAGTGTGATGATATTATTAGGTGCGCCCCAAAAGTCTAATTATTCATCAAAATTATCATTTTCCTCAAAATATTAATAAATTTGATATTATTATATGCCATTATAATTATTTTATTATGATACGTTATAAATTAAGCAGGAACTAGTTAACACAATAATGCTAAAAATTATTATCAAAATTAAAAATATCCTAAGAACAAAATCTAATATGATACGTCAGGCTCAAATTTTATAGCTTTAAGTGTTTGAGTAGACTGTTGAGACTTGATAACTTGTAAATGTAAGAAATTGAATATTTTAGTTTTCAGTCTAAAAAATTTGTAGATGAAGAGCTTAGCTTGTATCATAAAAAAAAAGAGTTTGAGAGCTTAAAATTTAGAGACTATGTAGATTAGAATGTATTGATTTGATAAATATATGTAGAAAAATGAGAAATATATTGAACTAGAAAATATGAGGGAATTGCAAACGATTGAAGGGAAAGAATTTGTAAATACTTAAAGGGCAATAACTAATTAATAAAAAATCCATAAAATCCTCAACCAGTTAGATTATTAATTGTAGTCGACTACAATGTGGAATTGATGGGCTTAATCAGCCCAGTCGAATGGGATATCCAACCCGGCTCGATTGGCGTATTCAGCCCGACACAGCAGGTCGGTCCTATTAGCTAATTTTAGTTTAATCCCGACCCTAATATTTTAGGACTGGACCATAAAAGTTCAACAATCGGGCTCAGACTTAGCTAAAGCACGTTGGTTTCGAGCTGGCCCAATCGGGATATCGGGCTCTGCATTTTTATGAGGCTTAAGCAAACAAAGATATTATTTTATTCTCCAGCACTTTAAACTCCATTTCTAATTAAACCATTGAATATTTTTCTGATTGTTTGTTAATAGTCAATTATCTTAACTAATATTATTATTAATAGTGATTTACTGTCCTAAATAAATATTATTCATTAAATTAATGTTTTAATAATAATTAAATTCAAAGAAAAAAAGAGGACATAAGATGCTTGTTTTTCTCGTTTCTTATCCTCAAGACTGAGTTCGTGGGACGAGACTGAGACTGAGACGAAGTTTTTCCCCTCAGTCATGTTTCACCCCCTCCCATCACGTATCGTTAACCGATCAATGTCCTAGCGAGACGGGACTAAGAAAATTCATCCCGTCCCATTCCCAACGGAAATGGCATGCCTGATACGAAATTAAATTCATCCCGTCCCATCTCGATGAAGATGCTTAATGTATACAACATTTAGCTGTATGTCAAGATATATAAATAATGAAATCACTCATATTTTGTACGACTTTCTCAACAACTTTGTTAAGTTATCAAATAAGGTAATCTAACTTTTGTTAAAAATTTTAAACTTTAACGTGTCTTACTAAATGTAGGAATATTAAACTTTTGTCATTAAAATTTAATATTAAACCTACCTAACAACTTAACTTTCATAGCATTCTTATTTAACATGTTCCAAGAGACCCCTGTAGAGGGACAAAAATGGCATAATGGACTTCTTTTATTAGAGCCCACACCACCCTAATCCCCTACTAAATGCTTAAACAAGGCTCCATTGTAGCCTAAATCTGACTAACTTATGATCAGTATAATGACCTCATGGATGCGACCTTCATGATAGGCATGATGAACTTAAGTAGATGTGTCCCTTTGGTCGAGTCCAATAAGATTGACTCTCATAAGGTCGAGTCACATACGGGCGAGTGCTATATGTTAGAGTTCCATATAATCGAGTCTCATATTGCCGAGTCACATACAGTCGAGCCCCATTTGGAAAAGTCCCATGGTCGAGTGCCATATGGCCGAGTCCATATGACCACGTTGCATATGGTCGCGTCCAATATGATCGAGTGGCATAAGGTCGCATCTCACATGGCAGCCATAAGTCATGTCCCATTTTGCTGAGTCTCATATGGTCGAGTCTCATATTGATGAGTCTATATGGTGGAGCTCCCATATGGCTGAGCTCCATATGCCAGAGCAACACATTGACCTATCCCATGTGAATGGTTTAATGACGTGCGGTCGTGTTCCATATAACAGTATCCTAATATGGCCATATTTCATATAGTCGTATCATATGACCATGTCCCATATGGCCGTATCTTATATGGTCATGTCCCGTGCGAATGATGTGATTACATATGATCGTGTCCCATATAATCAACATAATAATATAACAGCCGCATCTAATAGTAACATACTGAATGACATATGACAATGTGTTAAAAATCATGATCGAGTGACTTAAATAGCTACACAACATCATAACTTATTATCTTAAAATGATTCTTCTTTTAAGAAAGTAAAATTAGTTATTCTCGTGAGTTCTAGAGGAAAAGAAGCAAATATGAAGCATTTTCACATTTCTTAAAAATATATGAAGTTGTTTCATTCTCTTAATAAATATGTAGTCTTTTCATATTTTTAATAAATATGAAAAAATTTCATGTTCTGAAATTAATATGGAACAATGTAATATTTCAAGCAAGAAAATTATGTAAAAACATATCAAACTTATAAACATATAATTTTCAAATGACACGTCACGATTTTTAGCATCTACAACCTTAAGAATATATGGCCTAGAGGAGTATATGAATTCTATTGAAAATCAACTTGAAATAATAAAGACAAAACAAGATTGTGATTTGAATTTACTGCTTAACATGATAAGAAAGGAGCATCAATTAAGACTTGAATAAGAGCAATTACACTCCAAAGTAACGTCACATGAGAAGAGCGTTGATGTGCCATGGGCCCATGATCAACCTTACGCACCNCCCCCCCCCCCCCCCCCCCCCCCCCCGGTTCAACGGTCCTCATCATTCGGAATCCCGCCGACCTACTTATTCTGAATCCAATCTACCCAATCACATTCCTTGATTATACAAGAGTGGGTCATAGATGGTGGCGATGGAGCAACGTGTCCATCTATAATTGGCCAAAGCCCACAGCCTTAGAAACATATGGGGTCCCTATAGTGAGCCTCCTCACCGCCCAATGAGAGTGGCCTTTTGCCTAGTTTCACTCACAATGAACGTTGGGGAAATGTTCCACAAACTCTGCATTTAATTTGAAACGGCACGTTACGCTCACGATCTGGGTGTTTGTTAACGTACGAAATCTTCGGTTAGAGAGAGAGAGACATCCTTATTGGGATCTTAAATATTTCCTTACTGAAGTTCCTCGCACACAAACTCTCTTTACAGATATAGATCCCCTCCTACATTTCAACAAGAGGGATTAGTTCAATTCTAGCCATCTATAAAAAAAAATGAACGATCACGATCATCTTAGTACATTTATCGAGATGATGAGATAATTTTTGATTTATTTTATTTTTCTTCGTTTTATTTTGTCGTTTTGTAATATTAAATCTAGGTGTCTATTCTTGAAATGGACGGTTCATATTCAACAGAATTTTCTCATGCTCTAACGAACATGAAGAATCCTGATTCCTCTCTTTACCACCATAATATATCACCACCTAAGAGTTAAAAAACGATTTGTGACATATTTTATAGGAGAGAAGATTAAAATATTTATAAATTAGATCATCGTCTAGTAAAAAATTATTGTAAGATTATGGTATAACATTCTGTCGTTAACATTTATAATCACTAGACGATGGTCTAACCAAATATTTTTGCTAACCTCCTAGTCTAGCAGTAAAAAATATTAAATCTCATTTTCTATGCATAAGAGTTAAAAACGAGATACATTTGGATTGAAAAAACCATGTTTGAAATTTTTTATTTTCCCTCATGAGTTTTGTCGGTAAAAAAGATCAAATGCATTCAAGTGGGGTTTTCAGAAATGTCTCCATAAACTAGACTCACGGTTTCAGTTATTTCATGTCTAAATATTTATAACATTTAAAATGAAACTAAGGATGTACATTTATTCATAGCAGTATTGAACATGAAAACTTTATGTAACATTTTTCTACCGTATGCTCTTGTATTATATTTGTAGAGCAAGATAGAATGATATTATTATATTAACAATTAAGCGAGATAATCGACTATGTAAAATAAGAAAAATACATAGCTCATAGCTCACCCGTTGTTCATGTAAAGTATGTAGGTTTGATGAAATTGTCATGTCAAGTAGGTCAATCACTGCAGTGGACGCGCGCCAACTCAGCCAATTTGGAAACTGGGCCCCAACTATTGTTTTAGAATCGATCACGTGTCCCATCTATGGGTCCAACTAGGATAGGACGTTCCACGTCAGTATTTTATACGTTCCCATCATAGAAAATTTGCAGGCTGATGGCCGACGGAACTGAAGAATTATCGTGGCTGGCAGCACAATGTAGCAGCTAGCCACAATGTGCCATTTGACATACACGTCAAATATTAATATCTTGTCGTAGGTCCAACATAAAATATTAATAAAATAAAATAAAAATTCTCAAAATTTGTCAATAAATTTTTTGAAAACGTTTTCCGCTTCCCTCTGTTACGTTTATTGCCAACACAGAATTATAATTAATTTAATGCTTTTTTTTAATTCTTTGGTTCTTATTAATTTTGATTATCTTTTTCTTCAATAATATTAATTTTGTAAATTGTAAATCATTTTACAATAACGTCTAATAAAATTCATTAAGTACTAATTAAATAAAGATCATGAAGTACTAATTAAACAACATCCAATTAATTAGTACTTAATTAATTATAATTATTTATTTTAAGTTAATTAAATACTAATTAATATAAAATTAATATAATTGAAAAAAATATAACAAAAATAATTAATAAGAACCAAAAGAATTAAATAAAATCACTAAATTACTTATAATTTCATGTTGGGATGTGGGTAACGTAAGAGAGAGCGTTTGGGAGAAAACTGAAAAAAAATTATTTACTGGAAAAAAATTGGAGAGAAAACTTGCATCTGGGACCTGGGCTAAAAATCATATTTTTTTTAATATTTTTTAATCTTTTATGTGGAACCCATATCAATATATTAATATTTAACATATAACCCGTGTCAAATGCGTGGCGCCAGCCACAATAATTTCTCCTGAAAACCCATATAGATCTATCACATATTAAAGCTGGAAATTATTATAGGGTGATTAAGTATAATTTTAAGGTGGTTAAATACTAAATTAAATTTTAAGTGATAAATGATATGTCAATCATTATAAGTTGATGTTTTATAACTCATTAAAATAATTCGATAAATTTATTAATAAATGATTGTCACATCACTTAATTAATTAAAACTTGATCAATTACTTAGTGAGAATTAATCAAAAGTTAGAAGGGTTTTTAATGAACAAGCCCTGCCATTTATTTGGTGGTAAATAGTTAAACAGAAAAATAACTCTTAATTATAAAGTGTTCTAGTAGTCTCACAAAATATATATTATAAGGCAAATGTGTTGAATACTGCAGTGTTATATGGTATATACTATTGCTCTTTCTAATTTTAGGTTCTGATTTTATTTTATTCAATAACTATTTTTGTTATTTTGGCCTATTTCGTAAAAAGATTGACTGTGTATTGAAAATGTTTGAGACTATAAACACTGTACATTGAAATAACATTGTTTTAGTTAAATATTTCATACCCAACTTTATATTACAAAGTTGAGTGGCTTTATGTTTGTATTTTAAAATATTTTAGAAAATACTTTGAATAAAAATTTCTTATAGAACCATTTTTAAATACTAAAATGTGTTTTAAACAATAAAATAAACAAAATGATTTCGTATAAAGTCAGTTTGAGAGGTTTCGCTTGAAAGCACTTAAATGCATTGAGAAATGCTATTCTAGATCATAATTCACAAAATTTGTTGAAAATTGGTCAAATATTTACTTGATATATGTTTTGGTGTTTAGAAACACTTTTACAAGACACAAATCAAATATATTTCCTAAAATACTTCAAAATATAGATAAATATGTTTCACAATAAATTTAAGTGCTTCATACAAATATATATATAAAATAATTTCAAGTGCTTCATAGAAAAAATATGTAAAATAATTTTTAACGAACATATTATAATTTCAACATATAAAAGTATTTCTTAGCCTTCTCAAACACACCAGAATATAAATGCGATCTTGACCTTCTTTAATTATTTTTTAAAGAAATACTCCATATAAATTGTTGAGGTCCCAAAATGAAACAAGAGAGAATTTTGCTACCAAATTCATTGTTACAAATAATGTTTATGAATAGTTCGAGTCAGTCTAAAATTAAACTCTATATATAAATCTAAAAGAACCCGAGATAATTAATAGTAATTAACAATATTATTTTTGTTATTATTCTTTGATTTCGTTGTTACCACATAAGATATTGTCAAACCATGAATAATTTCAAGAAAAAACCTTATATTTATAGTACAAACTATTGCATTTCATGGGAGGGTAAAATTATATTGGTAGGCAAAAGTAATAGGCAAAGTGAAGGTGAATAACAAAAGTAGTAGATCTTGAACATGACTGCATGATGGTAAATTGTCCAAAAACCAGACTGCACAAAGCACAAAATCAGCACACACATTAAAAACAAGATGACGAAAAATGGATCTGATTCATTGTTGTTTGAAAAAATTTAAACTGAGTCATTGTTCTTTGAAAAAAAGAGATAAAAAAATATTAAAATTATTGTTCTAAAATTTCATCTAAATCATTTTTCTGAGCAAACGATCTAGATACAGTTTGATAAACGAGTAGACGTAATTTCTTTAAACGTTACTATCAAATATGCCTAATTCCCTTGAATTCAGTGAGATGAGGTGTCAAATCCCAAGATTCTCATCTAGCTACACTGTCTATTTCTTTTTCTTACATCAACTTGAGAGAGCTACTTACTTAATTACTCTATATAAGCCACTTCCCTTTGCTCATTTTTTCCATCTCAAAGCCTACATTTTCTTTCTCTCTCTGCTAATTTCAGCTTTAGAACTATCTAAAAAGGTTTCCATGGCTACTGTTGAGGTATAACCCAAATCTAATTTCTTCTTAATTATGTGTTAATATTGGCTTGAAGCTTTATGCAGTGTAAAACAAGTGGGTTTGATCTCTAATCCAATATTATATGTGGTTTAAGTACAGCTTCAAATTTCAGTAGAAGATTGTTTTTACATATGAAAATGTGATTAAAAAATAAAGTTTAACCAAAAAATGTGATTTTAAATTAGTGTTTTTGAATGCACTCTATAGTGCTTTTCATCAAAGCACTGAAATGCATCTGTCTTGTCTCCCTTCTGAAACTACTTGTAATCATTTTGCTTATTGTATCCCATCCCTACAAAGGTTGTATCAGCAAAGACAGCTCTCCATGAGGAAATTACAACAGAGGAAATAGTGAAAAAGGTGGAAGAGACTACAACAGAGGATGTAGTGGAAGCACCAACAGCTCCAGATCAGCCTGTCAAGGAGGAGCCAAAGGAGGAAGAGACGACTGTTGTTGCTGTCCCTGACCAACAGTTGGCTCACGAACCTGAAGCCCCAGCTGAAGTAACTGAGACCGAGACCGAGACCGAGAGTGAGACTAAAGAAGCAAAAGGTGAACAAAAAACTGATGAGCCAACGATTGAGAAGAAGACTGATCAGGAAGAGTCTTCTAAGGTAGCACCTGAGCCTGCTCAGGAGGAGCCTAAAGAAAAGACAGGCTCTGATGAGGCCCCGTCCGAGGAACTGGGACCGGAACTGAAAGTGGAACCGGAACCAGAAGCAGAGGCTGAAGTGCAAAAAGAGGAGGTAGTGAAGAAAGAGGAGGAAAAGCTTGCTGAAGCTGATGAGGAGAAAGTTGAAACTGAAGCCCCAGTTGAGAAAACTGAGTAATATAAGGCTTTCTTCCATGCAGAATGGTTGGTTTCTGGTTCATTGGGTTATCTTTTCTTTAGGTTTGCACATTAAGTACTTTGTTCAGTATTTTAATAAGGGTCAATGCCTAATGGAATTTGGAACCAACATGACGTGTCTCACTAGTGCTAGATTGCCACGTGGCGTACGATTCTTGGGTTGATAGGTTATGTTTTTGGTTCCAATCCATGTTAGGCTAATGAAATCTCTCTTTATATGTGTTTGGCACAGTTATACAATATGGGTTATGTTTGCATTTCGAATGATAGAATAATACTCTAATTATTTGAGTATGTGACAAATAATTAAATCAGGAAAATTTCAAACAAAAACAAGCAGAAGAGATAAATTTCACTGAAATTATTTACTTTTACAGGGGGTGGGGTGTATATATATATACCCGTTGGCTCACATTCATATGACATAGTGTGTGGTAATCCAATAGTAGATTCACCCTCGGTGCCAATACTGTAATCTTATACTCAGTTATTACAGAAAGTTGCTAACTCATGGAGAAAGTAGAGCACCACAATTGCTGCTCTTACTCATGAAATAAGAAGAAGAGGATTGATATGATGGGAGACTGCCAATAAACATGAACAATTGTTTGAAACAAACTTTGCATTCCATTAGCTGTTTTTGATTGATTTCTTCCTGGCTTGTTCTTCTTGTTGAAGTTTATTTTCTGAATCGAAACACTCCATGATCAATTGAAGAAGAATAAGAATTTTTAGCTCGGATATTCATTTGCCAGATTGGTTTGTTTTAGATAAATTTCTTAACCAAAGTAATGTATAATCGGTTTGCTAATTGAGTGACAAACCAATTAAACTTAAGTATAAATCAATCTAAACCAAACTTTAATTCTTAATTTTAGGTTGGAGATTTTTTTATACTTTAAGTTAATATCACAGAAGAAATTCACCTTAATAAAATTTCAGTCTTATTATAATACGTTAATAAAATAACAGATCAATGATAGCATATAAAAAATCTTATGGATGTGGAATAAGGTGGGAAGTTTAAGTGCATGGGGATGAGTCAATTATATTTTGAGAAAAGTACATTTTTAGTCCCCTATCTTTTCATAATGTGTCTACGTGGTCCTCTAAAAAATGTTTTATGTGGTGATATCCTCTAACACAGACAAGTATACATTCTGCGATATTTACTAATGTGGACGATGATTAGGAGATGACTGGATGCTAACTGTAAGCTAACGCCATTTTCCTTCCTCCAATCTTCGTCGTCATAGAATTCCATGGAAGTCCACCTCCAACCATGGCGGTGGAATTGCTCGCTGACTCCTCTAAGGTCCACCATACCAACTCATCAGTCCGCCATGCCAACTCATCAAACGATCCTTAAACTTCCTCAAGATCCATATAGGAGCTGGCCCTTGGTGGTAGCTCAACGACAAGAAATATGAACGACATTGTTAGTTCATCTGCTTCTTTAGCTTTGGTCCGAAAAGAAAAATAGTAGAGCTATCCAAAGTGAAATGGTGTAGCGTGAAGAAGATGACATTCTTTGTAGGTAATGGCTTGAACCCTTTAACCATTGCACATAGTAGGATTATTTATTTCAAGTACCATTAGATAACAAAATCTCATGTACATTGATAGACTAATGGTTCTATTTACAATTACATCCATAATAATGAGAAAATTTGAAGCCAACTTTAACCTATTGGGGTTATTCCACATCGATTGTGGAAGAGACTGATATTCAATTTTAAGTGCGAGAGAAAATTTCATTTCACAAGCTAGCTTTTGAGGTTGAGAATGAACAATAGCACCCAACATGATTCAGTCTAAACCGGGTGAAGTGAGTCGTTGGCTCCCTGAAACAATCCTATGTTTGATGAATTCGAGTGAAGCAAGTCTACAGACATCTGACTCATGACCTGATTTGTTGTGAATTTAGGTGAAGCGAGTCGACAATTATCTGACTCATAGCCCGATGTACAATGAATATGGGTGATGTGAGTGACTCCCTCATTTACGACCTGATGTTTGGTGAATCCATGTGATGCAAGTCAACGATTATTTGAATCATGACATGATGTGTGATGAATCTAAGTGAATGAGTCAAAGGTTTTATGACTTGATGTTTGGGTAATCCAGGTGAAATGAGTTTATGTTTATCCGATGCAAGACTCGATGTGTGAAAGGGAGATTTTTGAGTTTACATATATCAGTTGTGGAAGGGTTGGTAATCAATTTATAAGTGTGAGAGAAAACCTTACTTCTCAACCTAGCTTTTGGGGTTGAGAAAACTCAATAGCACTCAATACTGATATCAGAGCACTTAAAGTTGGTGTCATCTGATTATAGTTCCTAATTTGGCGAGATTTGTTTTATTTAATTGCGTATCTACCTTTAACAGTGACGAATATTAATCTTGTGATTAGTGTAATCCTCTAAATTTATCTAAAGCAGAAATTGGTGTAACCTATTATTTTATAGTGGAAGATATTACTTAAAGTTTGTCCTGTGATTTTTTTTCAATCATTCTGAAAGATTTTTCACATTAAATTTGGTGTTCTTATTTGCCTACTTTCCTGAGAAATTGGTTATTATCTCTTCTTGGTAATTTACTTTAATATTAATAATTAGTGAACACAATATATTAGTGAACTATCATAGAAGGGATTTGTTGATAAATCCCAACAAGTGGTATAAGAGCCTGGTTCACGTGATTACCAGTTCAGGGTAGTCATGAAGGTTAAGATAAACATAATGATTAGCTGATAATTGGCAATTGTAAAAGGAAGATTAAAGGATCTTCTTTACTTTGAAAAGTTTTATGCTCCAATAAAGTTGATACGACGAAGCCAATCAACATGACTTAAAAAATTAAGAATTGCTAAACCCAAAAGTCATTAGTTACATTTGTCAATCAATGGATGATAATGACTATAACTGTATACTGAGAGAAACCTCTGCACACTCTTTTTGGATGAAGTTAAAAAAACTGTATGTGAAAAAATATAACGCTTTTATGATATAAAAGATTGTGAACCTAAAATGGAAAGAAGGGGACTCAATCTCAGAGCACTTAAATGAGATATATAGTATCATCATCGTCAATCAACTTTTTTCCATGAAAATGGTTCATGATAACGAGGTTCATGCCTTGTTGCTTCTCGGTTCTCTACCAGACAGTTGGGAATATATATAGTATCACCTAGTAATTTATCTTGTAGTGGTAAATTCTTTACGAGTTTGGTTAAGAACAACTTGTTGAATAAAGAAACAAGAAGGAAATCTTTGAGTTTTTCAATAAGTCAATCAGAGGATTTCATTATAGGAAATCGGGGGAGAAGTTGGAGCGAATCTGACACACAATGGATTCGATGCTTTTAAAAAGGGAGTAGTAGAAGGAAAATTGTGAGAAGGGAATGATGTGACAAACGCAATTGTAGCCACTAGTCAAGACGTGTTTGTTATCTCACAAGTTGGGTAGATGATAGAGTTGTCACCATACATGTTACTTCTAAAAAGAATATCTTCTCATATTACACATCAGAAGACTTCAGTGTTGCAAAGATGGGGAATGTATGCATCTCCAAGATTACGAGGATTGGAGATGTGTGTATAGAGATGAATATCAAGTTTAAACTAATACTCAAGAATGTGGAACACGTTCTGGGATCCAAACTTTAGGTTAGCTTAATGATGATGGTTATCACAATTACTTCGATGAAGGTAAGTGAAAGCTCACCAAAGGGTCAAGGTAGTAGCTAAAGGAAGGAAAAAGCCTACGGTCTACATGACATCTACGAAGCTCACAAGAGTTATGTGAAAGTAATGAAGAAAAATACCACTGGTGAATTACCCTACAAAAGACAATATGATCTAGGTGAGAAGAAAATTTCCAAAAGTCGAGTGTAAATTCCTTGATGAATAGACTATGACAGGTTCGACGATAGTTGAGAAGCCTCAGACTGGCCAGATTAAGTTAAGCCCAGTTTCTAAATCTTTTAGGAAAGGTGATGGTAGAGACATTAATGGTGATCATGCTGATGAATGTGTTATTGATAGATCAACATCACATGATACTCAGCCAATTTTGAGCCACCAACTAATATGATTTATCCAACTACAGAGGTTTATCAGAGAGCGATTACCCTCTACTAGATGTTAAGGCAAGTATGTAATTTCTATTCATGGGGGAGATTCAAAGAATTACAAAGCGGTATAGATAGTTAGCCACCAAATTTAAGTGGGTATGAGCAATGCATAATTGGTTGAAACCTCTACATTAGAACTACACTTGAAAATTGGTGAAGTTATTGACGAGAACCTAAAATAGCTGGTAAGATGGATTCCTCCATAATAAGACTAATGGACTTTGTTGGTTGTTGTTGTGATACACTAGGAAGCTAAATCCTTAACTTGGTTTGTTGCCATAATATACTACAAAGCTATATCCTTAATGTTATTAGGAAACTACTTTATATATAAGTGACATGCTCTGCAATTGGCAATATATGCACTATGACATGCTCTGCAATTGGCAATATAATAGAAGAACCATTACCCACTTACTAAAATGCAAATTTCCTAATAATTTCATTTCCAAGTCATAAGCTTTTCCAAGTCCAAAAACTGGATTTACCTTCCCTAGCCTCCATAAAATCACAATTAGGAAAATAAAGACTCTTGAGAAGCTTAAAACAAAAGCAGTTAGAGTTTTTAAAATAATCCAAGCTTATTTAGCTAACAAAGAAAGGTTAAAACATTCCAAATCCCTAAGCCCAAAAGTTCACCTTCTTCCTTATTAAGGGACATTTAATGACTAGAGGCCAAACTAATCCCTTTAGAATCCTCCCCCCTAGACCACCAAAAATGCATGATAGCAGCTTGTAAATTCTGATAAACATATTCATGCAGTTTAAAAATGCTCATTATGTAATTAGGGAGGGCTTGACCTACTGCCTTTAGAAGGATTTTCTTCCGACAATAAGTCAACAAGATAGCCTTCGATAAAGTAGTTTTTTTCCTCAATTTTCTCTATAAGCAAAGAAAATATAGAGGACTTAGACTTACACCAATCAATAGGAAGCACAAGATAAGTGTCCTTATGATTGTTAGTAGGAATACCAAAAATACTAGAAATAATATCTTTCCTACTAGGAGAAACATTTTTATTAAACCATACACTTCTCTTTTCTAAATTAACGACCTGACCCGAAAAGCATTGCAATAGTTATTGTTATGATTTTTTAGAAGAGTGCAAGTATACACTATCGTCGTCAAGTAATAAAAATTCTATAAATAGAGTATCGTCCACAAGGATCGATTGCTATTAATTATTTAATTGAACTAAAATGATTAATATTTGATGAAGATAGATAATTCAAATTTGAATAGATAAAAGATTTAGGGATTTCGATTTCAACAAACCAGACATGCTCTAAATTTTGAATCTCAAATAATCAATGTTTATTATATTATTGATAGCAAAATTATCTAATTATTAATATTTATTAAGCATCGATAATAATGAATCAAAAATACCAATCCCACATCTCTATCAAGATTCAATTTGTTGAAACTCATTAAGTACAAGAAATTATAATTGCTACACTAGTTCCATAATTATCTCTAACTCATGAAATTCTAATGGTATTATAAATAAAGAGTAAATTTAATCATCACTTCTCAGTCTCATAAATAAATCTGAAATCATGTAATAGTTGGCCAGGCGATCACAAGCATTAAGAACAGATTATAATACTCAACGATAATGAATAAAACATCGATTAAATTGAGAATCAATATTAAAGAACAATCATGGTTTGGTTACGTCGTAGCCCTAGATAGGAAAATTAAAACATACTAAAATAAGAAAACATTGTAATAATATTTATGAACATAGAGAAAAAGGGAAGAAATTCTAGATTTAAGGAGGAAATTGAAGTTAAGATGCATCTCCCGGTTGGATCCGTCTTCGTTTCCTCTCCAAAAAACTATGTTCTCTGCCTCTCACATCCAAAAAGTCCTCTCATAACCCTAAAATATTTTATTTATACATTAGGCTTTGATAAGGATACAATTTGAGTGAAAATCAGAAAGAAAAAAATCTTTATCGAGCTGGCGACACGACGCTGGAAGCTAGCGTCGCGACGTCGACTTGCTATTTTTGCTGGCCACGTGCCAGCGTCGCGACACTGGCATGGTGTTCTGCGCCCAGTGTCGCGACAATGGCCCTTTTGCTTAGGTCTGTTCTTTTCTCATTTTATCCGTATTTTTATCTTCCAAATCTTTCAAAATCAACCCAAATACGTTTGAATATCTAACTTATAAGATAAAAACAAAAATAAACATATATCCACTTTTATGTCATAAATTGACCACCCTAAAGACATTTTGTGTTCTCTTAACACCCTCGAAAGCTTATCTTCTTGTTTCCATTTAATGAAGCAGAAATCATGACATGAATGGTAGATGCTTCTCCCATAAAAGTGTACTGAAGGTGGAGATTTAACACCGGTGGTTTTTCAATATATGGATAGGGTTACTTCCAACTAATTAACACACTCTAAAATCTCTGAATTCTCCTTGTCAATAACCCCAACTCGACATGCTTCTAATAGTTCACTCGGATCATCGATATGAATTGCTTCCCCAATACATACTTTTGCACTATCCATTAGTAAAAAACTATTCATATCATTTACGTGTTATATTGCTTTGAAGACATTAAAAATTACCTTATCTTCTTGTACTCTCGCAATAAGGGTAATGTCATTTACTAGTTCTTTTGGATTCCTCTCAGTGTTACCGGCAGAGAACCTTGTGGTCTTTGAGTTAGTATTCTGAAAGTTGACCCATTTGAAACTCTAAATTCTAAATAGTTGGAGCTTGGTTCTGAATACTAGTTTCTTGCCTCTGAAGTGTAGTATCTGTTCTTGTCATAAATTGAGTTGTATCGACTATGAGACGGACAAGAGCATCTTCTAAAGAAATTTTAGGTTCCTGAAGTTGAAATTGAGGCTAAGTAACAACTTATGGATTAATCATATTCTGATTGTTCTTCCAAGAAAAATTAGGATGATTTTGCCATCCGACAGGTTATTCTGTCTGTTGTAATTCTAAAAAAAATTAATATTTCTTTACTGACAAGGAGAAATGGGAGCAGTGAGAGCAGTGAGAGCAGTAAGAGCATCACCTTCATGAACTCCATGAATCTTTCTCTGTACGTTGCTCTCAGTTGGCCATTGATAGACATTAACAACCATTTCTTCAAGTAAAGCATATGCTTTCTCATGTGTTTTGCCCATCAAAGTACCTCCTGCTATTGTATCCACTAGTGTCCTCGTTGAATTTCCCAATCCATTGTAGAAAGTTTGAACTTGTAGCCATTCAGAGAGTCCATGATGTGGGCATCTTCTCAACATCTCTTTAAACCTCTCTCAAGCTTCATAAAGAGACTACATATCATATTGGGCAAAGATAATGATCTCATTCCTCATCATAGTTATTTTAGCAGGTGGAAATAATTTAGCCAAAAATTTCTCAGAAAGTTCACTCCAAGTGGTGACTGATCCAGCGACCAAAGAGTTCAACCAACTCTTATCTTATCTCAAAGTGAAAAATGAGAATAATCTCATCCTAGTTGCATAAGTTGAGACATTATTGTGCTTGAATATCTCACAAATTTCGAGAAAAGTGATTATGTGAACATTTGAGTCATCATTAAGAAAGCCACTGGACTATTTTGCTTGCACATGTGAATCATAGCCAGCTTAATCTCCAAGTTGTTGGCAGTAATAACGGGGCATTGAAGGGCAGATGCATGCTCATTGACTACCGCCATAGCATAGTCTCGAATTGCTCGGTTATTTTGATTGTTTTCAATTTCAGGGTTTTCTCTAACGTCATCTATGGTTTCTAGAGTTTGTTTGGAAGCTTATCTCCTCACTTTTCTATTTTGACGACAAGTTCGCTCGATTTTTGAATTCAGGGGAATCATATTTTCACTTCCAAACCATCTTATACACATAAGAGAATGCCTTAAAATTCAAAAAAGTAAATAAACTTCAAAAAATTAAGACTTTAAGTAAAATTAAGGATATGTAATTCAAGTATTATTAAACAAAGTCAATCCCCGGCAACGACCTAAAAAACTTGTTACGATTTTTTTGGAAGAGTGCAAGTATACACTATCGTCGTTGAGTAGTAAAAAATCTATAAATAGAGTATCGTCCACAATGATTGATTATTATTAGTTATTGAAATTAACTAGACCTTAATTCTAATTGAGAATATCAATAAGTTGAGAGTTTTAATTAAACAAAAATGATTAATATTTGATAGAGATAAATAAATCAAATTTGAATAGATAAAAGATCTAGGGATTTCGATTTCACCAAACCAAACATACTCTAAATCCTGAATCTCAAACAATCAACTTTTATTATATTATTGATAACAAATTTATCTAATGTAACTATCAATATTTCTCAAGCATCGATAATCATGAGTCAAAAAATACTAATCTCACATCTTTGTCAAGATTCAATATGTTAAAACTCATTAAGCACAAGAAATTATAATTGTTATACTAGTTCTATAATTATCTCTAACTTATGAAATTTTAATGGTGTTATAAACAAAGAAAAAAATTTAATGCTTCTCACTCACAAAATTAAATCTAAAATCATGCAATAGTTGGTCAGACGATCACAAGCATTAAGAATGAATTATAACACTCAACAATAATGAATAAAACATCGATTAAATTGAGAATCAAAATCAAAGAACATTCATAGTTTGGTTACGTCGTATCCCTAGATGGAAAAATTAAGACATACTAAAATAAGAAAATATCCTAATAATATTCATAAACATCGAGAAAAAGAGAAGAAAAACTAGATTTAAGGAGGAAATTGAAGTTGAGCTCCGTCTCCCGATTGGATCCGTCTTTGTCTCCTCTCTAAAAAACTCTTTTTTCTGCCTCCCACATACAAAACGTCATCTCATAACCCTCAAATATTTTATTTATACACTAGGGTTTCATAAGGATAAAATTGGAGTGAAAATAAAAAAGAAAAAGAAAATCTTTATCGCGCTGGCGTCACGACGTTGAAAGATGTTGGTTTGCTGTTTCTGTTGACCGCGGGCCAGCACCGCAGCACTGGCGTGCTGTTCTGCACCCAGTGTCTCGACACTGGACCTTCTGCCCAGGTCCGTTCTTTTCTCGTTTTATCCGTATTTTTTCTTTCCAAATCTTTCAAAATCAATCTAAATGCATTTGACTATCTAACCTATAAGATAAAAATAAAAACAAACATAAAAAATCAAGCAAAAAATCTAAAAGAACCAACAAAATAAAAGTGAAAATTATCTAAAATATGTCACACTCATCAATTATTAATGCACAAATTAAGATAGTTATAGGAAAAAGGGTCAGAATTAGTAATAAAAATACTATCATCAGCAAAAAAAGATGAGAAATATGGGGGCTACCTAGAGCAATAAGACTAATGAAACCATTAGAAACAACCTTGTTAATACACTTAGAAAGGGAACCAGCAAGGATAATAAAGAGATAATGAGACAAATGATCACCTTCTCTGAAACTTCTACTAGGAGAGATGCAAATTTTTGGGGCCCCATTAATATTAGTCTTATAACTAATAGAAGTTACACAAAGCATAACCCATCTAACAAACTTAATAACAAAACCCATTTTAATAAGCAAGCATTTTAGCAAATCCCAACAAACTCTATCATAGGCATTGGACATATCAGTCTTAAGTACCATAATCCCTTTTTCTACCAGATGTTTTTTAAGATTATCAAAGATCTCTTAGGCAATAAAGGAATTCTGTTGAATATGTTTGCCATTGATAAAAGTCCCTTGAGATTCAGTAATAAAAGAGCCTAAAAAATTCTTAATCTGTTAGCTAGGATTTTAGAAATAATCTTATAATAAAAGTTGCAAAGTGTAATAGGTCTATCTGATTAGGAGATTTAGGCTACTGAACTTTAAGGAAGGTAATAGATGTCTCATTCACAGATTTAGGAAGATAGAAATTTCTAAAAAAATCAAGAACAACTAAATAAATGTCATTACTTATCATATCTCAATGTTTGTGATAAAACGTACCGGAGAAACCATCGGGGCTAGGGGATTTATCAGCTCTGTAAACAAAAACAACACATTTTACTTCCTTAAAAGACAAATCAACAGTAAGGTTAACATTAGTAGAATTACTGATATCAGGATCCATACAAATAAGAACCCGATCAACATCAGAGGAAGGTTTAGCTTTAAAAATATCATTAAAATAGGATTGTATAATATCAATATCTTCCCTTCCTCACTATGCCAAACTCCATTATCATCTTTTTAAGTCTCAAAATTCTATTAACAATCCTCATTTTAATAACATACCTATGGAAATATTTAGTATTTCTATAACCAAATTTCAGTCAATTATTTCTAGATCTTTGACCCTAAAACAAGTCTTTTTTCAAACAAAGCTTATTAATCTTAGCTGAAATATCATTTTTCAATCTTCTATGAGAATCATAAGCATCATTAAGAGGGATCAACTTGTCTTTAAGCACTTCAATATTCAACTTAGGATTGCTTCTCAAATTTTTATTCCAAACCTTCAAATCAGCTTTAACAGATTTTAATTTGCCAATAAAATTCCCCATGCCACCCTTAAAATCTTTAGAAATCAACTCTTATTAAAAACTGAAATATAAGATTCTTCAAGAAACTATTTAGCCTCAAATTTAGAAGAGCTTTTAATCTTAGTATGTTTATTTTCAAGAGAAACGATCATATTATAGTCTAAACCTATATTAGGCGGAATGTTAACTTCAATATTAAGAAATTTATCAAACCCATATTAATAATGACTCTATCCAACATTTCTTGGATAAAATTCTCACCATGTCTACCATTCCTCCAAGTGAAAAACTGCTTTTAGCATTGACATCAATGAAATCGCAATCATTGATGAAATTACTAAATATCCTAGCTCTAGAAAAGTCAAAAGAATTACCTCTAAACTTTTCAATTACACTAAGATCATTGAAATCACCGTTTACTAACCAGGAAATAGAACTACCCTGCAAGTCTGACATATTGAGCCCACCTATCATTTTTGCATCTAGTATTTTTGCATCTAGCACCATAGAAAAAAGTGACTCTACCCCATATTTAGATCAATTTCATTATTAGTATTAGTGATGCTATTGACCATGATATTACTATCCCAAATGCAACTAAACCACCCAAAAGCCCAATAGGCTCAACAATATGGGAAAATCATATTCCATTTTTTGATAATTTAGAAGATCTCATTTTATTATCTTTACTTTCAAGAAGACGAAAGATATCAGGTTTAAATTCCGTAATTTTGTCCTTAAGAGCCGTAACTATTAGTTTATTACCCAAACCTAGACAGTTCCAAACTAAAATTCTCATGGATCGTGTGATGCCTTAATTTGATAAGCCATCATGACCTATTTCTCATTGGAATTTAAACAGTTGCTTACATGTATCCTCCTAAGCCTTTTACTACTGACTTTATTGTTCTGATTACATATATAATTACATGAATCATCACAAATAGGAACCATAGATTGTAACAAGGCAGTGTTAGAATCAGAATGTAAGGAAATATTATATATAGCACTAAAATCAGAATTAACCATAGTATAGGTAGATCTGGAAAAAGTAGGAGTAGATGTATTTAGATGTAATGAACTTATGAACATTTGATAGAAATTCCTGATCGAGATGTTGTTGAGATTTCTGTTTATAATTATCATTAGAATAACCAAAATCATGACCTTAATTCTTAGCAAAATACTGTTTAGTGCATATAGGTGTTTTTAGATTGGTTTCAGCCCTAATTCAATCCCCCTAAACCGAAACATCATGTTTTCCCCCTCTTTCCTAATAGGGCAGTTTCTTAAATCATGAGTAATTATACAACATTGAAAATAAAAGTTAAGTGATGTTTCATACCTAAATTCCATCCATATAGGTCTTTTATCTTTCCTTTTAACCAAAATTCCAGAAATAAGGGAATTATTAAGAACATAAGAAACCCTAACTTTAACAGACCGAACTAGAGCACTTCTAAGAGTATAGTCATCTATTTCAAGAAACTCCCCTATCCTAGATGCTAAACAACAGTATTCATTTCCAAAACTTTGATATCCATGATGTCCACTATTCCTCGGCTTCTTATAAGAACATTACTCATACTATTGGTATTGAAATTCTTGTCAAAAATAATCATTCCAACTAACCATATCTCGTTATTATGAACATTTCCTTGGAACAGGTCATTCATGTCCAGAACATTATTGAAATCATGACAGGTCCTCCATCACACGAGAATCAAGAGGCCAAAGAAAGCAGGCCAAACAAAAAACAGGAGGAGTGATAGAAGAAGACCGAATAATAGTCACCAAGAAAAGGCAACAGAACGCAAACAAAGCGAGATAACAGAGGCAAGAAGTAACACAAGGGGCGGGAAAAAGAGCAAGAAAGCTGAGACGAAAAGCAAAGGCGAGAAACAGTGGGGGCGAGCTAGAACTTTCTTAAAGAAAATCAGAGCGGTTATCAAAGGCGAGAAACAAATGGCTAGCTTGAGTTGAACTTAAAAAGAGGGACAGGCTTTACAAGGAGAATAATGGGGATTTGATTTTTTATGAATGAGAATACAGCATTTAGGGTAACTCTCACATGCCGGGATTTTATTTCCGGCATGAATGCCGGAGATTTTTTATAAACCCCACACGTATTTAATGATCTCTCATACGCATTTAGTAAATTCTAAAAATTTAGTGAACTCTCTATTTAATAAAAATCCCACACGTATTTAGTGAACCCGACATTCATACCCGACCGACATTGTAGAATTTTTTGGGCATTTAGGACTTATCAACATCCAGTCAACGCCTAGTTATGATGACCATGATTTGGATCGAGATGTTAGCTAGTTTACTGGTTTTTTACCACCTAAAAATTTTAGGAGTATTTGTTCAATCATAATCTTCACACGCATACCATACTAACGACTTGTCGTCTTTCTTTGATAAAATTTGTCGATCAAGAATTAGAAATTCACACCAAATAAGTCAACTTGCATCACATTAATCAACCAACAATTAGATACATGAATACAAATCTTGTCCTACTAAGAGTATTAGTGGGAAATTGGTGGATAACTTTAAAAGGGGTTGAGAGGAGAAACTTTTGAATTCGTCTTTTGACCCTTTTATATTTGTTTACATAATTATATTTTTTTAAAATTTAGACTTAAAGCGGATTTCAATGAATTAAAACCTTTGTAGATTTCTTTCTCATTTTCAAGAATATTTGTTCTCAAATTCAGTGTTATACTATTAAATCTATTTCATTTTACATTTAGTTAGCTACATTCATACTCCATATTAAGTTATTAGTTTGGATGAAAACAATTTGGTTGAATAAATTAATTGTTTACCAAAAATAAGATTGCTTAGTTTCTTTCAAAAGAGCATTACCATGTTCCATATGATTTAATTAAAATTATTGTCATTAACTCAGCCTCGAACTGAATCCAAGCAATACAATCATGATAATGGAATACCATGCATTGTTAAGCATTTATCATGATATATAAATAGTACATGGTGCATACAAAATTACATAGTTGAGCATTCATTTTCCACACGTTATGAATTGAGTGTCTGTTGACGAATAATTGAATACTATGCATTGATCATTGGTAATTATGGAAGTGATTAAGAGTAATAATTGCCGTCAGTTAGATGACTGATTTGGTGGAACCTGTTATTCTGATGGCATGACGGGTACTTCTTTATTTTCTCCTTTGGATTCTAAAGAAATTCTGGAAGTAATTAAGAATATGCATGTGTGTAATGGAAAATGGAGAAATTTTTCATTACCCTTCCCTCCTGAAATTTATAGTTTATTTGCAATGTTTGTTCTATATCTCAAATAATTCTTATCATTTGTTTACCATTTGAAGATAGATACTTGTAGCCACAGGTTGTAGTGTTATTGAGAGATTTAAGAAGGAAAATAATATATATTTTATTGGAAGAAGTGAACTATTATTCAGTATATATTGGAGAAATTAGTGAGTGAATAATTGTTAATTTCTATTATACCTCCTCTACCTTTTTTTATCTTACTTCAGAAAAGAGAATTGAGCAATTTTGCTTGGTCACAAAATGATTTGGAGGTACTAAACATTTTCTTGCATATGTGCCTGTGGTATATAAGTTGGTTCTTCCTTCATGGTTCTTGCAAATATTGAGGAATTGTTAATCAAATAATAGCTATTTCATTTTAGACACTCCTACTGTTGGGGTATTCATTATATCAATTAAGTGTATTAGAAATATAATCAATTTTAGTTAATTCATCTACAACCATGTTCATCCGACTTTTATAGTTCATTTTCTCCACATTTGTTGTCTTCTTTAATTTAAATTTTCATCTTTTGATGTTAGTTTTAGATTTTAGTTTTATTAATACTTGCAATAAATATTCTTTTAGGATTTGTTCTGTAACTTTTTATATATAGAGATCATGGCCATTCAATAAAATCTTTATTCGCTTTAATTTTCATCTTTTGGTGTTATTTTTAGTTTTTAATTTTAGATAATTAATATTTGCACTATATATATATTTTAGGATTTTGTTCTGTAACATTTTAAATAGAGATTATGACTACTAAATAAATTCTTTCTTTTTTTCAAGATATTTAAATTGAGATTATGCAAAAGCTATTAATATCATTGCCAATCGAATGAATTTAATCAATAAAGAGGCAATATAATTTGTGTCTTGTGATTATCTTTATTATTTTGATTTTTGTTTCTATAATTTATTAATTTATGTTGTTTATTATTATGTGGTCTCTGTTTCATTTCTGTTATAATAATTCTTTAAATAATCGTTGCTATCTTAAATCTCAATTATTTCTTCATTATTTCAAGAAAAAATCCCTTATGAAATAAATTTCATAAATTACTTCTTAGATTATGAAGCTAGAGTATACAATAAAAATAAATGATCATTCATCCAAGAATCAATTTCTCTTAGAGGTATATACATACATATATATATATTTTAAATAAATAGCATAATAGAATAATAATAGACTTGAAATGATACACTAAAGAGATGACACTGACAGTTATTGAATCATAGAGAGGGAGAGAGAGAGAGAGGTCAAATAAATATTCAATTTTACTATTATGGGCAACTAATGCATGAAAATACTAGCGCAAATGGATAATCGAGAAAAACTTGAGTTTATTATTATTGCTAAGAAAAGAATTGAATGAAAATGATGGTCAATGCTAATTATTATTGAAGGAAATAATGAAAATCTTGGTGGAAACATGGAGAGTAGAGTCATCAAGCTAAAACTAAGACTTCGTATTGGTAAGTCTACAAATTTTAAATAAGTAATTGTTATCAAACAACTCGTTATTGTTGGACTTTCATCATCAATAACTAACATTAGAAAAATCAGGTTATCAAGTGTGAAATTATACAACTTATTAAGAGTCTCTTTTATTTGTAATAGTTTAACTATGAAAATAATTTTTTCAGTGTTACTTTTCAAATTTTAATTTAGAGTAAGATAGTTTTTAAAGCTACAACATTTATTTTAGTCTTAATATTACTATTAAATCTTGTATATTTTTTAAACTGCATCATCATGTGCGAAGCATGTGTGTTTCTACTAGTATATTTTTTACTTCCCTTTTCACCCTTTAAATTTCATTTAAATATGGGATAAAATAGGTATTTCTCAATGTTTTTGTCTCTTTTATACATTAAAAATTTATATTAAATTAACATAAATAATTTAGAGAAATATTTAGTTCTAATAATATTTCAGCCATTAATCTGATTTAGATATATGATAAAATAAGTATTTCTCTTATTTTTTTCATTTATTCTCTTATAAACTGAAACTTTATTTTTATTCAATAATATTTTAGAAAAAACTTTCGTTCTTTTTTTGTGAAATCCCCTCTATTATATGTACATGCTAATATATATATTTGTAATAAGATAAATATCTAAAAAGAAAGGTAAAATGTTATAGAGGGGGTTTCACACAAAAAAAGAACGAAAGTTTTTTCTAAAAATTATCCTCAATTGATATTTTAATAGAGGAATCTTGTTATAAAAGAAGAATAATTCTATAACTGTAAGAATGATGAAATGATCATTACATTTTCAATATAAAATCAAATAACATGATCCAACACGTGCGAAGCACGTGAGTTTCTACTAGTTGTATAAAAAGAGGCTTAAATAGGAGAAACTTTTAATTCTCATTTTTACCCTTTAAAGCCTATTAAATATAACACAAATTATGTATCTCCTTTCACATTTAATTCATTTGATAATGTTTTATTTTTTATCCAATAATAATTTGTGTATTTGTTAGTAAAATAAAATATTTTGATAATCTTATATAGTTAGATACATGGATGTCCATAGATTGATTTCAAGATATTTTATAACTAATATTTAATTATAAGTCAATAATGATTTGTTAGTTATAAATTAATTATTCTGCAATATTTAAGTTATCAGTAACATGAAAATTCATATACATCACTTTATAGAAAGATACTAATATATATTGAATACGAAAAAACTTTCTCTTAATATGATATAATTATTTCTTAAGAATATAACAATTGATAAAATATAATTATTTTCTATACTATTCAAATAGCACTAAAATTATAATATTATAGACACACTATTATTATTACTAATTCACTTTTAGTTTGAATGTAAAATAATTTTTAAAGATGATGGTGTATTTATTTTAATGTTAATATTAATTTATAATTATATTTACATTTGAACTTTGTTGAATACATGTGGAGTACCCCATATGTCAACTAGTCTTGTTAATTATTCTCATGCCAAACGGCAAACGCGTTTGTAAGATTACATAGAATATTTAAAAGTCTCTTAATTAATGATTAATTATAAAATATTAATTAGTTAGAATTAATAATTAATATAATAATAACTGACAGTATTATATCAGTAAACAAAAGTTTGTTCAATATTTATTTTAATTTTTTACTTCAGTATACTTATCTTGCCTTCTTAGAGATCTATGGCTGAGGTTCCAAGAATTATTTGTAAATGTAGTTTTATTTCTTGGTTAACTTTTGGAAACAAGCTAGCAATTAAAGATAATATCAATAAGGCTCTAGTTTAGTTTCATCATCATCTGTGTAGGTAAATTAAGCGAAAAAGATATATGTGCAGCTTAATTGAGGGCATAGGTCAAGAGAAAATTAGAAAGGTGAGACCATATTGTGTGCGCCTATCATAGGTAATTTTTTTTATGTGAATCCGATTTTTTTAGAGAGATGAGCAATACAAAGATCTTATGTGACGTGATACTAGTTGGTTAACATTAAATATTTAAACTGAATACATTATTTGCGGGCATCAAAACATATTATGCATTTTCTTTTTGGGCAAGCAATTAATATATTAAACAAAAAAATATAACATTGATTATCATTGGAGTAAGTCTCAAAAGTCCATCAATACTTTCACATATTATGAGTAATGTATGCATGAGATATATCTATTTTTCTCTCAAGAGTCTTCAAAATTATCGATACTTAGTTTTCACATTGCCCCTAACTATCCAATCAAATGTGAATAATACGTTCTCATCTCTTTGAAACAAGAGGCGTTTTTGATTTCATAAAAAAATTTCATTCGAGATTCGAAATCACAACTTCATCTTCGTATTAATTACAACCGACCTGTATATGTATAGTAAAACAATCTTTCTTTAGAGTTTAGAAAAAAAATTGAAAACCAACATGAATGTATAGATTCGGCGTATAGTCTTGCTTTCCTTTGGCAAAAATAATCATGCATGATTATTTGTTTATGAATTTAGTCCATTGAATCAATCTAATAAACTTAATTAATTTTATTTTTCTACATTTGACCACAAATTAGAAAGTGGAAAATGGTGATGATCCACTCAGCACATCTTTTCCAATTAAAGGCGGAACGACAAAAAAGAGACCTACATATATGTACATTGTATTTATAGAGAAAATAAAGACCCTTATCTTGTATTAATTAATGTAAGGCCTCTCACGCGTATAAACCCCAATTATTAAGTAGCTGATCTCAATTTCCATAACCTTGTAGTTTAATTATGAGCTTAATTATTGTCATTAAAATTTTTTATTTCTTCTCTTTCCTCGCGTATAGTATATTCACAATAACATAGCATGATTCTTTAAACTTTCTTTCTATATCCCACAAGTTATAGTACGAATAGTTGTTAAAAAAACCGTTAAAAAGGAGAGATGTTAAAAACTGCTATTAGTAAGGAGATATCTAAAATTAGGAAAAAGTAATTCTACATCCTCTCAAGTTTATCTAAGAACCCTCTCTAGTTTTAAAAAAAGATAAATATATCTAATATGTTACAAATAGTTTAGTTTTTATGATGAAATGACTGTACATGAAAATCTTCGCATGATACGTGATAAGATCTAGATCAAAAATTCTATCGAAGAGAAGATAGAGCAAAAACCGATCACTCAGACGAAAGTACGTAGATTGTCGACGTGACAATCCAAATGAAAGCTAATCAAGATCATTGGATTGATTAGACGGTCAAAGTTTACTTGGTTGTTATTGTTGATAAGTTAGATCCCAGAAAATATTTTGTTGATCAAATTTTCAGAGAGAATTAGATAAGTTGTATCAGGTTATATGAAGGCCTATAAATAGAGACAATATGTAACTCCAAAGAGAAGAGAACAACTATCAACACCCAGTAGCCTTGTAAACCATTTCTCATAATGAAATACTATCAAAATCTCCTCGTGGTTTTTCATCTCTTTAAGAGATTTTCACGTAAATCATGATGTATTTATTCTCTCATTCTCTTTCTAAATTATTCTCTATGTTTTCATATTATGATGTAAAAAATTTACGACCGATTATTAAAGACGGTGACTTTTTTCCTTTACATTTGGTGCTTTCATTGAGAGCTGAGAGAAAAACTCAAGAAATTCCTTCCCAAAATGCTCAAAACGGAAGCGAAGAATGGTAAATTCACCCATTCATATTCGACTGGTTTATTTCTTTTGTGGAATTATAATTTAGAAAGAATTATTAACACTATTCGTGGAATTGAATTTGGCAAATTCAACAACCACCACGAGGGTACGGTGAAACCAACAGATTGCCAGACGATTGAAGCTCCGCCTACGACAGCTAGGCCAAGAGAAAAAAAAAGATGGAATTGACGGCGACAACACGAACAACCTTGGAGCATGGCCAATGTCGATGACGACTAGTCCACAATTAAAGCATCTTCCAGGTCACTAGAATTACACCATGGAAGGCTTTCGTGCCGCCACAGCCGTCGAGTTCACGGAGGAGCCGCGAACAACTGCCTATTTTGGTCTGAAATTTATATCTCAGATCGACATCAAAATGAAAAATTTTTAGATAAAAAAAACTCCCGTATATGTGTTCAGACGTAAACCTCCGTCGTTTTAGAGCTTTTTCCGGCTAGAAACAATTGGCGGTGGAAGCCGCTCGCTCCCTCATGCGCCACTGCCGGCAGTTGTCGTTTTCTCTGCCCATTTTCCAATCATCGGGTTGACCTACCCGGTCCATAACCCGTTGGTCAGTAGCCCACGCCCAAGAGAGGGCTCACTTCAGGAGCCCAATGGAAACTCTCTTAGCCCGCAGATCAGCCTAGCGAAGCCATGACAAGCCCAACCCACACGACCAACTAAGCGTGACCCGTTCGCGACCCGGTTAAGAGCTTCGCCTGAGCTCCACCCATCCGTGACCCTCGCGTGCATAAAAGACAAGCCCAACTCCTCATAGGCCCAACGCTCGCTTCCTTCTTCAAATGGCCCACTTCAACTCTTCCAAGTTTTTTCAAATTCTGAATAAACAAAAATGACGGAGCGAATACGCAATAAATACAACATTTAAAGGAAGATTTATTTACGTTATTATTATTATTATTATTATGCAATTAATTTGTAAAATTCTCATTAATTAAGTTACGCTATTTGATGTGCTTTTAATGTCAGGAGAATAATGCACTTATTTGTATCAGCATTATTTAATATCTCGAGTAAGAACAAGTTTCAATATTCGAATGCAGATATCGTAGCTCGAATCTGCATACTTTCTCAAAATCAAGGGTTACATCGATGATCTTCATTAAAATTGTGAGATTTGATTCATGAGTTTTCAAAGTTTTCACAAAAAAATCCAGAAAATGAATTAGTTCAACCTCATTCAAAATTCAACTACGGCGATGCTACCGCTTTCAAACGTGCGGGTCATCTTATGCAAACATATGAAGGACATCAAATTGCAAGCTAAGTATTTATTTTAAACTATTGGTTTCCCTCTAAATACATATATTATACTTTAAAATTTTGAATAATTGTATGGGCATATCGTACAATGTCTTGAGAAAAATATTTACACAATAGTTCAAGTATATTAAATTAGTAGAAATTATTTCTACGCTAATTGTGATGCGCATAATTAATTAGCTCTCTGTATTAAATTTTATCATGCTTTGATGTAATTATAGAAATTACATTTCTCCTGTTTAGGTAATTTGTTTTGATGAAATTCATAATTTGTCCCTATTATGGATAACACAAAATGTTGTAAACGGTATGTAAACTGATTTGATGCATGTATTGCATGTGGAATGATTTTTTCAATTTTCAATTTAAGCTTTTCTAAAGCTATAAAAAATAATAAATAAAAAATCCCTAACGGTTGATGAACGGAAATATGAACTTTGATATGCATATTTTTTAGAGACTAGCTCTTTCCTATTCTATATGCAAAAGTGTAGGAAAATAAAAGATGAACAAATGATGAAAATGGAGACGTCAAGATGATGTAAACGGAAATGTCATGATGACCGAAATGGAAAAGGCATGGCAACGGGAACGAGAAACGTAGAGAATGGGAAACCTTGTGGCAACAAGAGTGGGAAACATTGAGAACGAGAAACATTGTGGCAATAGAAAGGGAAATATTGGGAACGGGAAATGTTGTGGCAATGAGAACAGAAACATTGAGAATGGGAAACGTTGAGAACAGGAAATGTTGTGCCAATGGGAAATGAAACGTTGATAACGGGAAACGTTGTGGCAACGGGAACCGAAAATGTTGAGAATCAAAAACGTTGTGGCAACGAGAATAGAAATGTTGAGAATGGGAAACGTTGTGGCAATGAGAACGAGAAATGTTGAGAATAGGAAATGTTATGGCAACAAGAATGAGAAACATTGTCGCAATGGCATTGGAAACATCGTGGCAACGAGAATGAAAATGGCAACGAGTACACTGGAAACGGAAACAAATTGGAAGCCAAAATGGAAACGAATGACAACTGAACCAGAAGTGAAAAGGGGAAAATAAGAGATGAATAAGCAATGAAATGTAAACAATGACTCGTAGAGTAATTTCATAAACTGAAACTAAGAAGGAAGGTGCATGAAGGGAAAGATGAAAAATGACTGACGAGGAGCGGCCAACGAAATTAAGAACTTACAAACGAAATGGTCTTTGATGTACAACCCATTACATACCAATCAGATTCAACTTTTAAATTGTACTGAATGAAAATGTTCTATATAGAAAATTATATATCGTTTGAAAGATACGGAAGTTAGCTTCTTGAATAATTTTACAGAACTCAATTTGAGCTTCGGGGCAAAAGTTATGGTAGTTTTCATGCAAGCTATTCAAAAAGAAGATAATGCAGAGCTCTCAATTTCATAAATTAAACTATAATAGCTGGGAGAAATAACATTGTGTCTCATATTCCATCAGAAATATACGAAAGTATACTTCTTGAAGATTTTTACGGAATTCAATTTGGAGCTCCCTATCAAAAGTTATGGTACTTTCAATACATGCTATTCAGAAACGAAGATTAAGCAGAATAGTAAATTTAGAAAATTATACTGTATCAATTGAGAGCTGGAAACATGACGAATCATATATTATTTCAAAGATATGGAAGTCTACTTCTTGAAAAATTTTACGGAATTGATTTTAGAGCTCACAACAAAAAGTTATGATGATTTTTACAAATGTTGTTCGAGAAAAGAGAATATGCAGAATGGTCAATTTCAAAAATTAAACTGAATTTACTGGAAGTCAACTACATGGTAAATCTTATATCATAGGAAAGATGTAGAAGTCTACTTCTCAGGGATTTTTACAGAATTTTGTTCGGAGATCCTGATCAAAAGTTATAAAAAATTTTGTGGAAAATGTTCAAGAAAGAAGACTATGTATAACTGTCAACTTCATTAATCAAGCTTCACCAACACATTTAAACTTCGCTATAAAGCTACGGAAGTCAATTTTTTGAAAACCTTTATGGAATGAGATTCAATCTTCTAGAAGAAAGTTACGGTATACTCGTTCCCTATTCATTCTATTAAAATATTATATGTGATGTTGTTTAGCATTCTTGTTATAGATATTTGTGTATGGGAACAAGAAAAAGAAAAGAAGACAGGAGAAACTCTAGCAAGAGCCCGACAGGAAATTTAGAGCCCCTAAGCTTTGTGAAAAGCTATGTCATTGGGAAGGTCTACAGAAATCGTTCTTAGAAGGAAATTTAGGTCCTTGAGCTTTACGAAAAGCTTATGTCCTTGGAAGTGTTTACATACATCGTTCTCAGAAGGAAACAGGCTCTTGAGCTCACTAAGAGCTTATGTCAATAAAGCCTTTTACTTTCTAAAGAAAACGAAAACAGGCCCCTGAGCTCACCAAGAGTTTATGCCCATGAAGGTTTTTGCTTTCAAAGAAAACAGGCCATTGAGCTCACTGAGAGTTCATGTTTATGAAGATTTTTGCTTTCTAAAGGAAACGGGCCCATGAGCTTATCAAGAGTTTATGTCCATGAAGGCTTTTACTTTCTAAAGGAAACGGAAAGTGGCCCCTGAGCTCACTGAGAGCTTAAGTCCATGAGGAATGATATTTGTAGCACTACCCTCTAAAGGAAACCAAAAAGGAAAGAAGTCAGAAAATGGAGGAAGTTTCGAGAAGGAAGAACTTTGAAAAGAAAGAAGTTTGAAAAAGAAAACAAAGTGAGAAGCAAATGAAGCTTCAAAAGAAATTAAAAAGGGGAACTATATGAGAATTGTGAGGTCAAGTGATCAGTAGTTGTGTTAACTTCATGGAAGGAAATCGAAAAGAAGAAATGAAGAAATACAAAAAGTGAAAAAAGTGAAGTTGATAAAGGAAAAGGTGAAAGTGGAGAAAGGAAAAACGTGAAAATGATGAAAGAAAAAGTGGAAAATGAAAAGAGAAAGAAAAGAAAGGAAAATAAACAAAGAAAGATAAAGTGAGAAACATATAAAAGAATATAGAAAATTCGCTAAGTCTTAAAGAAATTTTTTTTATAAAAACATGTAAAAGACTATGGTTGTATCAGCAACAGCATAATCCTTAACAGGAAGATTAACAACGGCCTGTCCAAATAGCATCTTGAAAAACTATGTTCCAAAAAAAAATTAACGGAAATGCTTAAATCAAGTTCTATCAATACCAAGTTGAAGCTACTCTAAAAGCAGAAACGGGGCCATAGTTCTTTATTTGAACCTAAGTCCTTGAAAATGGGCAATTCGTAAGTCCCTCTCAAAGTGGAAACGAGGCCATGGTTCTTTATTCGAACCTAAGTCCTTGAAAACAGGCAGTTCGTAAGTCCCTCTCAAAGCAAAAACTGGGCCATGATTCTTTATTTAAACCAAAATCCTTGAAAACGGGCAGTTCGTAAGTCCCTCTAAAAAAGAAAATGGGGGAAACTCTCCAAGGAGCCCATAGCAAAGGAAACGGGAGAAACTCTCCAATGAGTCCGTAACAAATGAAATGGGAGAAACTTTATCAATAATCTCGTAGCGAAGGAAACGAGAGTAACTCTGTCCATAAATGTAGAACATAAAACTCAAATTCCTGCAATGCAATTATGAAATGGTACACTCGCTCCTCACTTATTTTCAATAAATTGTTACGTTATTGTTCTTGTACAATATTCTTGTCGTAGATCTTAACGTATGATAGGAGGAAAAGAAAAATGAAGAAAACGGGAAATTTTTTATCAATGAGCCCACATTGAAAGGAACGAAAAGACATAACGGCAAATGAATGAGAAGTAAACTTCATCAACAACAAGCTGACTAACAAGTTAATCGACAATCACAAAGCATCTGTAAATGGGAATAGAAGAACATAATGACAAAAAGTAAAGAAGAAGTCGTCGCTGACAGTGGACAGTCAAAAAGTTTCCTGGAAAATCTCATTGCGTTTACAAGAAGCGTCTGAGAACATAAACGGGCATATATAATGTCAGAATGAGAAAAGATGATCATTACACATCAACGAATAAAATTTCGTTGAGTGTAATGAGGGCCAATGTACAGGTGACAAGATCTAGACCAAAGACTCTATCGAAGAGAAGATAGAGCGAGATTCGACCAATCAGACGAAAGTACATGGATTGTCGATGTGACAATCTAAGGGGAAGCTAATCAAGACCATTAGATTGATAATACGGTCAAGATTTACTTGGTTGTTATTGTCGATAAGCTAGATCTCATGGAATGTTCTGTTGATCCTATTTTCATATAGAATTAAATAAGCTGTAGCAGATTATATGAATATATATATATATATATATATAGAAGCAATATGTAACTCTAAATAGAAGAGAACAACTCCCAAGACCCATTAGCCTTATAAACCATTTCTCCATAATGAAATACTATCAAAACCTCCTCGTGATTTTTCTTCTCTTTAAGGGGTTTTCACGTAAATCATGGCGTATTTATTCTCTCATTCTCTCTTTAAATTATTCTCTATATATTCATATTATGATGTAAGAAATTCATGACCGATTATCAAAGACGGTAAATCTTTTCTTTTACAATGACTAAAATAACTTTTGATCCAGACCTATTTAAGTATATTGACCCGTACCTGAGAAAATCCATACCCGAGAAAACCCTCAAAACATGAAATTGGTTTATTTCCTTCATAACCCAAGAAAACTCTCAAAACACAAAAATTTAGGTTCTACCCAGTAAGTAATATAGAAAAATAAAGGTATTCTTGATATTTTGAAAACTTTTAACGTCGTCAGTAGGGAAAATAACTTTTTTAAGTTTTTAGTCTCAAAAATAAAATGTCAAGTAAGGGTCGTGTATTTTCTTAAAATTCAGGAGGTGTCTGTATCTTTTTTAACAATTTTAGAGGGTGTTTAAGTACTTTTCCTTAAAAATTATTTAAAAAATAATACAACGATACTTGATACTATTGTCTTTGTGTTAAAATTTGTTTTAATTGCATGGAAAATATTATTTAATATTTGTTCTACAAAGAGACTGTTATTGAAATACAATTTCCTAAATGGTGGGATTTAAAGAAGTATAAGAATTATAGAGCCAAAGATTATTAATATAATAAAACACAACTTGCTATATACGGATGTAATATATATATATGGTGGTGTGGCGCTTAATGACGTCAGTCTGACCCCCGAAATACCCATATAAATCCAATGATTAATTACCCATATTAATTTACACACAACTTCATGATTAATTAATTATAAATCCAAAAACCACACATAATATTAATATCGCCCCCAAATGTTTATTTTTTTATTTTTTTGTTAAGTTGGTTTTCCTTTTACCATTGTAGTGGAATGACAGGCAGATAACCGCGTCTTTTGATTAATTATCTTTCATTAATCAAGTTCATGAACTTTTTTATTCCATTAATGACTTTATTATTACGTTAGTTGGTTCGTAACTTTTGGGTCAACAACTGTTATGTTATACATTTCAAAAAGAAATTAATCAAATAACTTATTTTTTATTTTTTTATTTTAATTTTAATTACTACCGAAAAAATGGGCTAGAGAATACATAATGACAATGACAACACTGATCGTGATGACTACCTGTATGTATATCCTTTTTTGCCGCTTACACATTTATCGAGGTTCTCATCTTCCACTAGATTCATAGTGGCCAATTACCTATAATCCTCAAGTCAAGTGACAAAATTTAGAGAGATCATTATAGTCTTGTGAACGAATTTTAGACATGACTTAGTAGGACTAGGATGAGATTCATTATGTAAATCCATCGTCATGATCTACTCAGTAGGATTTAGAACTTCTTTCCTCTCATTGAAGATAAACCTAACGACCCGTGTCATTGTTCTATCAATTGACTTCTACATACACTTGTCACTCACTCATTTGTCGCCACAATTAGAGTTTTTTCTTTCTATTAAATGAAGGAGGTCAAACGCTCACTCTAAGGGAGGGGGATGACTCTTCACTCAACACAACTCATTCTCTCTCTCACTCACACTCATAAAGTTGCACATGCATAATCACCATAGTTACCACCATGACTACCATCTCTTGGCAACCCCAATGAGGTGCATTCATTGATGGTAGTCACCGTCTAAGATATTAAGGACGCTCATCTTTCCCTCCATGTTAATTCTCCACGTTTTTAAAGCTTTTCTAATGATTAGACCGCTCTCTGTGCTCACGCGATCATGGTTAAAGAATTTTGGTATATGATTGTTCAATAGATCATAGTATGTTCTTATATGTTGAATTTTGAATTGTCATTTGCTCTTGTTTGTATTTATTTGCGATGATAATTATTTAATGAGATAACACGGGAATAGCATTTGGCACTCGTCGTTGAAATGTTTTTCGTTAACTTCAGGTGCGGTGCACTTAGAGATATTTTTTTCTCAACAATCCTAAAGTACCTATGGTAGGTATACTTAGCGGTGATTTTTTCACAACAGTCCTAAGTCACCCTTGTGATAATTTTATCCTTACCACTGGTGCACTTAGCGATGGATTTCATTTCAGTCTTAACTCACTCATCGTGGTAATTTTCTAGTTACTTTGGGTGCACTTAACGATGATTTTTTTCTCAATGGTTCTAAGCTACTTGTGATATGTACACTTAGCAGTGGTTGTTGCTCAACAATTCTAAGTCAATCCTCATGATAATTTTATCATTGCTTCAGGTGCAGTTAACATTTTTTTTTAAACAGTCCTCAGTTTCATGTGATAGGTATACTTAGCAGTAACCCGTCAACCTGCCTGGAATAGTGATTTTGTCATCACCGAGGTAGCAATTGAGGTGAAATACTCTGTTTGAGGCACAAGCGTGATAATTTTTATCGTTAACATGGGATGAACATAATCAACATGTCTTTTGTCCACAGACCTAAGCCACACTCTATAGTAATTTTGTAGTTACCATGGGTGCATTTAGCGGTGAAATATATAAAGCTTGAATCTTGCAATGTCCATCGGATGGTGCTACAGTAAGTATTTAACTATCAATGATGAGCTCCCAACACATCACTTGCGTTATTAAAGCCTTGGTCCACGTTAACTGTCGAGGAATAACAAGTAGAGTCCACCATTTGAGGGGTACAAGAACTGTTTTTAGGTTTAGAAAATAGCCTAATTAGAATTAATATGTTTATAGTCTATAAATTAATAAGAAATCTAGGCTATGACTGAGATTATTACTATCTTAGAGGATTAAAAGAAAATTCATCACTAAGTGTACTTGAGGTAAAGGAAAAAGCTACCACGATGAGTTAAGGGTGAAATAAAATTGCCAATAAGTGTGACCGTGAGGGGTGGCTTAGATATTCACATATATGCACCTTCTTAAGTAGTGGTATGCGTTTTTTACTTAGGTTGAACCATGAGTTAAACGGTTGATATACATATATCACCTGAGGGTGACAAACCCTCAAGGCGGGTATCTTTCCTATCATCGAATGGATCATCCGTAATTATGTATTTTTTAAGGGATGACTATGAGTTATATATCACATGAGGGTGACAAACCTTCAGGACATGTATCTTAGCTATCATCAAACGGATCACCAACAACTCACGAAAATTTGTTTTACTTTTAAAGTCACACCTATACTATTATGTTTATTTATGATTCTGATAAGCTGTCTCACCAACACTATTATCTTCAAACATGCATCTACCTATACTTATTTGGAAACTCTTCAAATGACATCACTGCATGTGATTTTATCTCAACTAGCTATGGGTATGAATTAAGTTATCGAGCATTACCGTTCACATACAAATAAGTTGGCCATGAAATATGCTTACTTAATTCTATTTATCTCCATGACACATGATTATTTAAAAATATGTTACAAGCATGCACTTGTTACATCTGTTGTCATATATATCTTATTACACTAATGTCATATCAGAAAGCCCATAGTCCTATCAACTATTAAGCTATGTGCTCCTGATATGATATTATCCGCCAATGACCTTCTTTTGATAGGTTCTGCCATGGTCACGTTTTTTTAAATGGCTAGACTCGCCCTTCTTGTCATATAGGAGCCACACACAGTGCACGGACAAGAACGTCAAAATACCCACAAGTGCACATACTTAAAAGATATGGCAAATATGCACCTATTACATTTTAATTATATCACATATGTCTCGTGTGCTTACACTTTGCTTTGAAAAATCATGCCTCCTATTAAGTATCATGTCATATGCTACTAACTAATATGCATATTCCCCATCGAGCTCTTCCAGAAGAGTTCCTCCATGATCAAACTTTTCCTTGGTGAGTTCTGCTTTAGTCAGTTTCTCTGGAGAATTAACATTCAAAGGTGACAGAATGTTCATTCATGACTTTGATAAGTTGCCTTACTAATTAGGAACATGAACACATTGATTGAGCTTTATTTGTCATACGCAAGCATGATGGTCACAACACTTGTCTACTTTCGTCTATTTATTGTTATGATACATGTGTATTCGAAATTACGTTGCACATGCATTTAATGCATTTATTATCACGTGTATTTTCTTGTGGTAATCAACAATGAGGTTGTACTCTACTAGTGTATAAACATTCTCTAGTGACTCCTTACATTGAAGGTCATCGTGTTCAGACTCTTTTTTAAGAAAGGCCTACCGTGGCCAGTTACTCCTTGCATGTCTTATCAGGGACTTAATGAAAACAATTGTTACATGAAACACCATGATTGACATCCAACTAGGGCTACAACAACAAGACTTATCCTACATGCACTACTATAATTTTGGCCTTAGATGACAGCCGCATCTTTGATACAAATTCTCTAAAATCTGTTAAAGAAAAATAGTGCAGGGTGGGGTGATTCGGGTAAGATCACAGCTCAAAAATTAGTTGACATCAATGTGTTCTATACTCTGACAGCTAATTTTTGGACTGTCAATATAACTTCTTATTATGACAGTGAAAAAAAAGTCTGTCATTGTTTTATGGTGTAAAAAATTTATTATTTACTCCAAAGTTCATTTTATTTACGAAAATGTCGTATTATATAATCAATCTAAACCTAATTTGAGCCTGCTATCTCAAACTCCTCTCTCTCTCTGCTACTCACTCGAACTCAAAAATGCCATACGAACTCGAAGTTCTCTCAAACTCCTCTCTTTCACTCTAAGTCTGCTCTCTCTCACTCTCAGCATGCTCTCTCTTTCTCTCCCTCTCGAGCTTTCCTCCACACTGCTCTCTCTCTTAACACTCCTCTCTCTACTACTCGCTTGTCTTTGATCTATTCTCCCTCTCTCTCGAATCTCAGCCTCCAGCAATGGTTATCGCTATCTCGCGGTGAGTTTGTAGTTTTTTAGTGTTATTTGTTCTGATTCCCTTATTTGAGATTTAGGGTTTAGATTTTGATTTAGGGTTTTGATTTTTTATGGTCAGTCTGTAGCTTTTATGTTCTTAAGATTCTTGGTTAGCGATCTAATTCTTGTTTTGGTTTTCCTTACTAAATGAATCTTTCTTGAGTTCTGTTTGTATCTTTTATATGTGTGCTTAAGTTTCTTGGCTATCGGTCTATTTCGTGATTTAGTTTTTCACGAAGGACAATATATCGACTTAAGAATATAATTTTTTCTTGTAAAGTTATTTCCAAATCGTTGACTGTTTTCAAATATTTTAGGTCTGTTTTGCTCATGTGTTTCTTTTAGCAATTATTTCATACCTGAGAACTGTATGCCATAAGAAACAGAGAGTCTGCAGAAAAAGTTAAAGAAATTTAGTTTCTGATTTTACCTTTTCTTGCTACATATACGTTACATAGAATAGTTCATGGCTGTTATAAAGCCCTTGAGCTCTGATGATTGTAGTCTTTACACTTGTAGGATGTACCGCATTGATGGTTACTCTTGAATTTCTTGCCTGCAAGATATCAAGAGAAACTTAGGTGAGTTATGCAAACATTTTGTCTTTATACCATGGTATTGTTTTTGTCAGTGAAAGTTCTTAAGATTCTATGTGCTTGCTGGGAGGAGAACGTAAGAGAATGTAAGCATTCTAGTGAATATGGAATACGGATTATACTGAAAGAAATAGGTTTTAGAGATTTCTCTCTGCTTTATATTGTTATAAGATTCTGCAACTCATCTTTGAGGTTATAATCACATTTGTTACGCTTGTGAACATGGTTTTGAGAGATTTCTCTCTATTTAATATTGTTTTATTTTTAAGGTTATAATCTCCTTTAATTTTTTTCTTACTTTATGCATACCAATACCAAGTCAGGTTCCTCCTGGACATTTTCTCCCTCTCTAAGGCATTTAGGTTAGGCTTAGAGAATTATAATATTTTCTCATTTGTGCTTTAGTCTAAAATTGCTTACTATCAATGCAACGAGTAAGACTCTGTCGACCAGAATTCAATTTATCAGGTTGGATTTGAAGTTGTTGGAATAAACTAGATGTAGTTAGGTAGATGTTGGTCTATTCTTTACTATTTGCAATGTTATTCAATTTTTTCCAGCTTGATTTTGTAATCATTGATCTTTGAATTACATATATGATTTTAATATTGATTTAATGAGCGTGTCAAGATAAGCATTAAGTAACATAGATCAAAGCATTGACTAGCATAGATTTGACACTAAAAATTGGTGAAGTCCAATCATGGTTATGCTCTATTTTAGAATTGACATTTCATAAGCTTTTGAAGAGCCGACCTTGATCCATACTTTCCCTTCTAATTTCATTGTCATTGCACTCTTTTCAAATAATGAGCATTCAGGAAAAGAGGGCCAAGAGCCACAACTCCGGTATTTTCTTACTACTTGATCACCATTTAGAGTCTTTCTAATACTTTTCACTACATGTCAATGATGGAGAAGGTGCTTTTGCCAAGAATCTAAGAAGCAACTAGTAGAGCAGTGATAACTCTCCTTAACTGGTATGTTTAATTTCACACAACACATACATTGAACAACAGCCAACTCAACATGGTGCACAGAACAAGTAATCTGCTCTTTGTACCTACAGTATTGAGTTCACACTCATTTCAGTAATTATCACTACTATAAGATCTGACCAGTAATATGTCCTATAAATCATATAATGAGAAAACTAGCAATATCATTAGTAGCAACTAGCAATAATAGTAGACATCGTATTTTCATCAATAACAATATTCTTATGTCTTACATAGCATGCAAACTGAGCTTACGAGCTTTGGAGATGTTTTGAACACTAATCCAAAACTTTCATGATAAGAAATCCCATGAATATATCATCTTTAAGAGTAAACAAAAACACTAGGCTCTATAAGAAACTTATGCAACATTAGAGCACCATTAGAAGCTTAATGTAACTAAGAAAATTGTACACTTGAAAGATGCTCATAGCCTCTTGGTTTAAGTAATTTTGCCTTTGGGTAATAGCCCTATTAGACTAAAGGTTCCAGGAAAAATATATATACTTCAATGGTTAACATAATATGCAGAATTAATCAAATAAAATAAGACATAAGACCAATAATGGGTTTGACCTTTTTGGTCCTTGCTAAAGAAATGAAACCACTTAGACATTGTCCACTGCAATATAAGAAGAAGAACATACAACCATATGTCATGCCTGAAAGAATCTGAACTAGAACATCTTATTTTTCAAACGATATAGAATACTTGGATTCATTCATCTTCCTTTATTTTCTACCAGTGAGTATTTCTAACACTAAGCTACTGTTCTTTTGCTTTTTATGTGCAATAATAATTTTTAATAAATATGTCGCATTAGTAGTTTAAATTGTATTGTTTATTTTTGTTTATTACTAGTAAATGGTAAAATTGAGAGCTAACCAGCAGTATATAGGACTTAGGAAGGATAATCGATATTAGTTTACTCTCATTCTGGTTTATTTAATAGTACACCAATTTGTCATGGAAGGCACTAATCAAAGAAAGTAATCTTACTTTGTGTTTAATTATTTTAGTCTATTTTTTATCTTGTATGGCATAGCTCAGGAATGGGTACCATATACCCTGTTCTTGTATATTTAGTCTTAGAATTCTAGGTTAGCTCAAATTAGTTGTGTTTAATTCTTTTAGTTTATGTTGGTTCTTGTGTTTTGATTCTTATTTTTAGTTTTAGTTTGTGTTTTCGTTCTTGTTTTCAAGACATGTACATACATAAACTAAGTTGGTTTGCTTACAAACTTTCATTTAACATTTTCAAATTATTGATGAGCAAGCAAACTCATAATCGCCCAATTTTAAATATTATTTTGAATTATAGATCTTTCTATATTATTGAGGAGATTTCATCTAGCTCATAATTTAAAAAGCTCCCCATATCACATTTCAAATTTGTAAAAGGCAGATGAAATGAGATCATTTAAATAATACATATCCATGAGATATGCCTATTAGATATCCATTATTGGGTTTAGATGTGTTCTAATTCTCTTTGACTTCCAATACATGAAAATCAGGTGGTGGTGGTTGGAGAAATTGGCTCAAGGAAGACTACTCAAGTTCCTTAACCAGTTAACATCTTCATTAGCATTACCCCCCG